>BLSH010103245.1:112333-125440 GCA_018402905.1 Glandirana rugosa
GCACATTTTAACATGTTGTCTGAAAATAATTTTTGTATTTTATAAGGTGCGCGTACAAAGATCACAGCCGGGTTGAGATCCCTTTCGTACGAGTCGACAGAGGTCAGTGTGGTGTCTGGCACTCGTGCTTGGTCGAATGCGCCAGGATGCGCAAAGTATTACGCTGTAGGAGTGCCTCGACGTCGACTACCGAACATCAAGACTTACCTGACGCTCCCACGAGAGTATCAAGTAAGTATTCAGGACGTCGAACATTTGTCGGTCGGACATAGTCTCCATCCCCGACTTTCGACATCCCGAACAGACGTCTTCGGACAGTAACGTGAAGACTAGGTGACTATTCCTCACGTTACGAAGGCGCGCGGGAAGCGATATTCTGGAGGACGTCCATGGACGTCCTGTTAGAATAACCCGACCGCGCTGTGGACGTCTTTTGTCTATAGCGCGGTCGGGAAGTGGTTAAAGAAAAAAAAATAAATGCATATATTTTTGCAGAAATAAAATGTGCATTTATTATTTTTTCCTTTGGGAGCTTGGAAAGCATTGCACTCCTTATCAGTGGATCAGAAGTGCAATGACAGGCTTCTGCAGACAAGCCCTACAGCTTTCAGCCCCTACCTCTGATACAGGCTGGCTGTTTACAAGCTGCAGGACTTATGAATGAACTATGAGAGCACCCTCGCAGTCCATTCAGAACTACAAGCCATCAGCTGCAGCTCCGTGAGGATGTCGCATTATGAAACGCGTAGGACCGCGTAAGCTGGTTCGTGCTCACGGTCTGTGGTGTGACTGGAGACAGCTGAGCATGCTTTCCCTAGAGTTGGGCCGACACTAGAAACATGCGCGTGGAATATTTTATGTTTTTAATAAAAGTCTGTTGTACAATTTTACACGATGGAGGTCTCCTTCCTTCATTTTACTTCCTACATGGAATCCCCTGTGATTTGAGATGGAGCTCTGATGACTATTGATTCAAGGGTGGAGCACACAGAGCATTGTTTATGAAAGAGTTTGCGTGCATGCTGGTCTATAATTTGACTAGCCTACTGATCTGGTGAGTTCATTTTGGGGAGAGTGGTGAAGGATTCACAGTCGGTGGAGCATTGTGGTGCATTTTCACTTTGAAGAGAAATTTTTTTGGGAGTCATTCATTAAGGGACACATTTTTATATAAACTTTTAATTTTTTGTCTTGGATTCTTTGGACTGTCACCAGCAATACTACATAGAATATCCCAGATATACCCAGAGGAGTGTTGGCGCTGTGGAAGAGATAACATAAAACAAGAATGGATGGCTATGCGCTGCTCAGTAAGGGCGGATGATACTCTATGAGCTTATTTCCATACAGTAAAGAAAGATGTAAAACACTAGCTGCTGCTGCCAGCACTAATGTGTATCACACATGAGAAACTGGGAAAAAATGGAAAGCAATGTGTGGGGGCGCTGCTTAAAAAGTTAAACTAACCATACATTTCTGATGTGAAAAGAACCAAATGATATATATATACACACCTCTACCATCTGTGGCCTACCCGAGTGATAAACAATCCATATTTGTAAACATAATACAAAAAATATACCCCAAAGGGTAAAGACTCCAATACATCAAAAATAAAGGTGCTCTGGTAGATAATATATAAAATTCTATGACATAAATTAATACATAATCAAAGAACAATTGAAAGAATGATCGAGAAAATTACGATACATATTCAATTAATTAGTTCCACAAGTGCAAGTGCTCAGAATATAGAAAACAAGGTGCTTGTGCAATAAAGTACAAAAGGTAGCAATCAATAGTGCCCACTCTCCGGAGATGATGAACCTAGGATGTGGCCCTCCTGTGCTGTAAGCACTAATCCTTTAGGTGCATAATTAGTGCAAATCAAACGTGTTCCCTCCACCAGGTGAAGTGAAGGCTCACCTCATAGAGCGACCCCACCGGGTCTAGCCACACATCCACTTATCCTCCACACTCTGATACTCTTGTCTCCTTTAACCAGTTCCCATCTGAGCCATTTCTGGCACTCCTCCCCTACATGTAAAACTCAATTTTTTTGCTAGAAAATTACTCAGAACCCCCAAACATTATATATATATTTTTAGCAGAGACTCTAGGGAATAAAATGGCGGTCATTGCAACTTTTTATATCACACGATATAATATTTCAAACGCTTTTTTTTGGGAAATACAAAACAGTAAAGTTAGCCCAATGTTTTTGGTATATTATAAAAGAGGATGTTACGCCAAGTAAATTGAGACCCAACATGTCACGCTTTAAAATTGCGAACACTCGTGGAATTGCGCCAAACTTTGGTACGCAAAAATCCCCATAGGCGACCCTTTAACATTTTTTACAGGTTACATGTTTAGAGTTACAAAGGGGGTCTAGTGCTAGAATTGTTGCTCTCGCTCTAACGCATGTGGCGATACCTCACATGTGTGGTTTGAACACCGGTTACATATGTGGGCGGGGCTTATGTATGCGTTCGCTTCTGTGCGTGAGCACGCGGGGATGGGGGCACTTTATTTATTTTTTTTTTATTATTATTATTTATTTTACTTTTATTTTTAACACAATCTCTTTATTTTTTTTTTATCACTTTTATTCCTATTACAAGGAATGTAAACATCCCTTGTAATAGAAATGGTGTGTGACAGGTCCTCTTTATAGAGAGATGTGGGGTCAATATGACCTCACATCTCTCCTGCAGGCTGGAAAGACCGAGATCAGAAAAAAAAAAAAAAATACGATCCCAGCCTTTCCAGCCGTGATCACGGCTTTGTTTATTAAAGCCGGCCCGGACGTGACGTCATAACGTCTCACCCGGGCCTCCAAGGGTCATAGAGATGACTGGTGGCCAGATGATCATCAGTCATCTTCCTGACAAGCATCTGGCGGCGACGGATGTCTTCTCCCTGCCGCTGATTCTCCCGGGCTGCCCGTACAAGCACCGAATGGCATCGGGAGGTGGGGCGTCCCCTTCCACTGCCTATAAGAACGATCAAGTGGCTGTACTGCCGCTATGATCGTTCTTATGGTGTAGGACAGCACATGTATATCCAATAATCCTCCACATTCGAAATGGCATGTCTCCTTTAAGGATGAAAGACTAGAGGCACTCTCCAGTATTACCCCAGTAACATGCAAAAAAAAAAAGAAAGGCTCCAATAGTGACGTATGTTCCACACTCAATCAAGTAAAAACCATACTATCCCATGAAAATCCACGCACATTTTATTAAAAGATAAACAGCATAAAATCATATAGATAATCAGCAACTTCTCACATGCACATCAACTATACCACCACCAGGCTTCACCTCTACATGTTACACCACCTTCCAACATGGTTTCATCTGGAGGAGTGAAACTATTGGAGCCTCTCTTTTTTTTGCGTGTTACTGGGGTAATACTGGAGAGTGCCTGCCAGACCTGATGGGGTTGTCTAGTCAGGAACCAGTGAAGAGTATTTCTAGGGTACCATCCTTATAGGAGACATGAGTATATGAGAGTGGAGGATAAGTGGATGTGTGGCTGGACCCGGTGGGGTCGCTCTATGAGGTGAGCCTTCACTTCACCTTGTGGAGGGAACGTGCTTGATTTGCACTAATTATGCACCTAAAGGATTAGTGCTTACAGCACAGGAGGGCCACATCCTCGGTTCATCATCTCCGGACAGTGGAAACTATTGATTGCTACCTTTTGCATTTTATTGCACAAGCACCTTGTTTTCTATATTCTGAGCACTGGCCCTTTATGTGGAACTAATTAATTGAATATGTATCATAATCATTCTTTCAATTGTTATTTGATTATGTATTAATCTATGTTATAGAATTGTATATATTATCTATCAGAGCACCTTTATTTTTGATTCATTGGCGTCTTTACCCTTTGGGGTTTATTATTTGTATTATGTTTACCAATATGGATTGTTTATCACTCAGGTAGGCCACCTATGATAAAGGTATATATCATTTGGTTCTTTTCACATCAGAAATGTATGGTTGGTTTAACTTTTTAAGCAGCGCCCCCACACATTGCTGTATTTGGGAGTCAGTGTTCCAAATATGCTTTTCCGTTATGGGCACACACTATCAGGAGTCTCCAGAAATAGCCTTGCTCTCCATATATCCAGGCTCTATGCGTGAGGCCAAAAAGGGATTAACCCCCCCCCCCGTCTTATTTCTGTAGCGCAAACACTCATACCCAGACACTGGAGTACACAAGACGCTCCTACTATTAAAGAGCGGGTAGCTGAATTGAACCAATTCAAGAGAATGGAGGCAAATATACAAGGATGTTGCCATAAGTATATGACTCTGTGGACACCCTGGAATGACTTCTTGAGCTCTGACATGCTGAGATCCTATTTGTGAAAAGTTATCATCTTTGAGTGTGGGCGGGACCTAGGATGGTGGCTCTGTGGCAGTGAGGGCGGCTTCCCAGATACTTGTGATGTTTGTCTTGTGTTTTTTTTTTTTTTTTTTTCAGGATAGTTTTTAATCCATGAAGAACACTTGATAGCACAATATAGACACTATGGAATAACAGGTAGAAATATATATCCATATAGATCTTACATTGAGTGTGTATGAATTAGATTAGAGGTTTAATCTAATCCTTACTCCTTTTAATTTAAATGAGATTATACTGTCCCTGGTTATGTGTTTTGTTTGTAATCTTTGAAATATCTCTAATAAAATCTAATTATAAAATATAAAAAAAAAAATGCAGAATTTTGAAAATTTGCACTATAGCACTTTTCATTATTTAGATTTTGTTGCACACATTAATGCATTTTCTCGGTTCTGCCTGATTGGATGCAAATTAAAAGAGAACTTCACCTTTTAAGAAAAAATAATAAATGTACATATTTTTACAGGAAGAAAATGTGCATTTATTATTTTTTTTTTCTTGCAGAAGCCTGGAAAACATTGCACCACTTACCAGTGGATCAGAAGTTCAATGACAGGCTTCTGCAGAAAAGCGCTGCAGCTTTCAGTCCCTACCTCTGATACAGCCTGGCTGTTTACAAGCTGCAGGGCTTGTGAATGAACTGTGAGAGCGCTCATCAGTGTCCTTGCAGTCCATTCAGAACTACAAGCCATCAGCTGCGTGGTTGACAGTAGTTGTAGTGTATTCATTCACATGAAACGGTGAATAAATAACGTGGCGATGTGGGCGGAGTCTCACACAGCCACGCTATTTTTGAATTTGACAGTGGGTGCCGGGAGAATATCCCACACCCACTGTCACACTGAGATGGGAGGGAGAGGCTGCAGGAGCTGGAACATGTTACACCCTAAATACAGGTGGAACATGTAACATGGTCCTAAAAATTGAACTTATCCTTGAAAAGTATTGTTTAGGTTTGTACCCATCTTGCAAAAATTTGTAAATCTGAAGGAGATTACATAAATACTGTATGATTGTATAGTGTATGGCCAGCTTTAATATCATATGAATATATGATAAAATGACAGAACAATAAATACATATAACTGCATTTTTAGCAAAAATAAGTGACAAAATCATTTTAAAATTAAAAATTAAAGCGGAACTTTACCCATAACAACTTAATAAAAAAATAGTGTTCTTTAGCAAGGAACATACATTCCACATTAATAATTATACTACCAAAAGTAGTGTGTGCTGTAAATTGCTTCTAGCATTGTTCCCATTTTTTATTACCAGAGGCAGCCATTTTGCTGAACCCCAGAGCTCCTGAGCAGCAGTAAATCTTTCAAAGACTGTTAGCAGATCGGCCTCTAGTAGCTCCGACTTTCGGCAAAATTCTGCATGTGCAGAGCTGGGTGAGACAGTTTAATAGTGGATTTCAAACAGTATTGGCACTTATTTTTAAGGTTTTACATAGCTATACCGGCAAAAGGGGCCAGCCTGAAGTGATGTAGCGGGACTTAATTTGCGGACTAAAGTTCCATGACATGAAAAAGCCAGTTAGGTAAGGGCTTGTCTCTCAGTCTAAAGCTGGCCATACACTAGTAGTTTTTTTTTAATTTCAGCACACTGGCTGACCCAAAAAAAAAAAAAAAAAAAAAAAAAAAAAAAAGAATTCCTCCACCCACCCAGCTACTGATCAACAAAAGTTTTCCAACATGTCCCTTCAAGAGAAATTGGTCAAATGATTGGCTTCTGTCAAGCGGGGACAACCACTCATGGAACGAAATTTGGCCAGTACCTACTGAACCAGCTGAATTCTGATCCGTCAATTGCTAGCTTAACCATTTCCAGCACAAGGACCTCATATGACGTCCCGGATTTTGAGTGGGAAAATCTGAATGATGCCTGCAGCTACAGGCATCATTCAGATATCATCTTTTTCAGCCACCGATTCTGTGCACCATAAGAACAATTATACCAGCTGCTCAGCCGCTTGATCGTTCTTACAGGCAGTGGGAGGGGACATTCCCCTCCTCCCGCCGCCCTCTGGTGCTTCACCAGGCTCGCACATATGATTGGCGAGCCAGAGAACGAATCGGTCACCGCCGGAAGTTGATCAGAGAGATTTCTGGTGACCAGATGGTCCCCAGTCATCTCTATGATCCTTGGAGGCCCGGGCGCATCGTTATGCCGTCACGTCCAGGCCGGTGGCAGTAAACAAAGCCAGGGACGCGGCTGGAAATGCAGACACAGTTCATTTTTCTTTTATCTCGGTCTTTCCAGCCTGGAGAGATGTGGGGTCTTGTAGACCCCATATCTTTCCATAAAGAGGACCTGTCACGCACTATTCCTATTACATGGGATGTTTACATTCCTTGTAATAGGAATAAAAGTGATTAAAAAAATGTAAAAAGTGTAAAAAAAAAAAATAAAAAGGTAAAATAAACAATAAAAGAAAAAAATCTAAAGCACCCCTGTCCCCACATACAGAAGTGAACGCATATGTAACCACATATGTAAACGGCGGTCTAATCACACATGTGAGGTATTGACGCGTGCATTAGAGCAAGAGCAACAATTCTAGCACTAGACCTCCTCTGTAAGTCTAAACCGGTAACCTGCAAAAATTTTACAGCGTCGCCTATGGAGATTTTCACGTATCAAAGTTTGGCATCATTACACGAGTGTGCGCAATTTTAAAGCGTGACGTGCTAGGTATCTATTTTCTCGCCGTAATATCTTTCACATTATACAAAAAAATTGGGCTAACTTTACTGTTTTTTTTTTTCATGAAACTTTTTCTTTTTTCAAAAAAAAAAGGCGTCTGAAAAACTACTGCGCAAATATCGTGTGACATAAAAAGTTGCAACAATCGCCATTTTATTCCCTAGAGTCTCTGCTAAAAAACATATATAATGTTTGGGGGTTATGAGTTATTTTCTAGCAAAAAAATTATGATTTTTACATGTAGGAGAGGAGTGCCAGAATAGGCCTGGTATGGAAGTGGTTAAGAAGCTCTATTCTACATGTGTATTGTGCTAGAACTACTGTATGTCCTGCTTCCTTAACCTTACACACGCCAATTATGAAAGAGAAGTAAAGGGTAACATTTAAAGAGACCATGCGTACCTTTCCCCCCCTGTAAGACACCATGGTCTACTCTACAACTGCCTGCCTTTTAAATGATTTCATTCCATATGCTGAAATATTCTATGTACAAAAGGTATGGGGGCTGGGAAGTGTTATTTGTAATAGCATGACTGCATTTCCTGTCCATTTAATGTCAGGAAGGCGTTAACCCAAGAGTGCCCGCTGGCGTTTAGAGAACTAAGGAATGCAGAGATAGAAATACCTAAAAGAACAGCAATTTCTGGCAAGTTTACATTGATAAATGTAATGATAGTTAAACACATCTGGACTTGCTAGTTAAAGTAAAACTAAAGCTAAGAGTGTGGAATATTTCTCAGATTTCAATGACTGTCTCCCTGCTGGGGAGATTCTCCCTCTATGATCACTGGGACAGAAATTGATGGGAAACAATTTTTTTTATTACCAGAACAGAAATAGAGGGAAAATCTTCCCTTTCACTTTGGAGAAATTTCCCTTCACTTCCTGTTGTGTCTGAGACAGAAAGTGATACAGACAGCAAAAACAAAGCCTGACAGGGCGTTTAAACATTCCCTATTGTATCCAAAACAAAAGGTGTTTTAGGTTTAGATACATTTTAATGTTTGGGTGTGTTTGATTTACGAATACTAGATACGCATACCCTAAAGGTATACATGACCGAAAACCTTCATGCTCTACTGTAGCACAGGCTTAGCTGTAGGTACAGTAAATATCTCCTAAACGTGCACCAGATTTACTTTAGTAGCAGCCGGTGGCATCACAGTTGCATGAGCACTGCCCTCAATTGACATTGAGAGAACTGTGCTGTGATCGTGACTTCCGCGTACATGTGCAGTAGTGACATGATCACAGAAGGAACACCAGATGAAGATCAGTGGTGACAGAGTGCCGCTGGAGGGCTTCGTTTTCAGGAAAGTTTTCATTATGTGCTAGTATGCGATGCATACTAGCACTTTATGCTTTTATTTGCAGGGTAAAGATTTTTTTCTCTTATTTTTTGTGGTTTACTACAGCATCAAGATATAAATAAAGGCAAAACATCCTTTTTTTTTTAGCTTTGAATAGAGTGCAGGGGGAATAGAGCCCCTGTCAGGTTATTTCTGTCTGTGCCCCTGTTAGGGAGATTCATTGAAAGTCAAAGCAAAAGAAAGTTCAACATTTTTGGTTGTCCCCAGAAAAATAATAGAGGGGAACACTGGTTCTGGTGACCTGGGGGGCCCAAGGGATTCCTTCCTGTTATGGCTTTGGGACAGGAAGTGAAGTTAAATCCCCCCAGGCAGACACAGATAGCAGAAAAAAACACAGGGGTTATAACCCTCCCTTAGTTCTTCCATGAACATGGAGGCTGCCACTGCTGTTGCTTCCATACATTAAATCGAAAACAATTACAGTATATCGACAAGCACTTCGGACTTTTCTCCGGCTTGCTTGGTCTGGTCAGCAATGCTGAATGCTGTGGTTCATTTTCCTTTTATTACCATGTGTTGCCAACCCATTCTAAATAAAAGTGCTGCCCTAAAGGAAGTTAATGTGCATGAACACAATACAAAGGAATATATAGATGTGAAGGGGACCTAATGTATATGAAAACTCTAACAATTAACCTCTCTTATTTGGTTCCCTATACCAGTGTTTTTCAACCTTTTTCAAGTAAGACAACCTTTGGAATTGCACACAATCCCAGGGCAAACCAGTCTGAGGGGCTTGATTTTTAAAAATTGTGCAGCACCAAAACAAATTGTACTACGGTATCATGCGTACATATGTGTATTTGCTGGATGCTTGGAGGTGTCAAAGTATCAATGGCAACCATGCGCCTCTGTAAAAGGCAGCGCATCTCACATGTTACCGCACTGCACCTGATATGAACAATCCCTAAAATGTAGCCTGTGAGACAGAGTTCAGTGGTCTGTAGGGGTAGTAAATCTACTAATTTCAAGTCTTCCCTCCCTCCCCCAAATTCACCCTCCTAGTATCAAAGCCCTCCCAGCACGAATTCTGTCCATACAGGAGTAGTGACAGCAGCAGAGAGGAGGATAGAGCCAGAAGGTGTGGGCTGTGCTCTATACCCCCCCCCCCCCCATTAACTCATGTGAACAGAGGAGGCAGAGAGCTGAGCCTGCACCTCCTCCCAGCTCTCTTCTCTCAGTACTATTGCCGGCAACACAGAAAGCTGTACAGGCCACCCGAAATACCTTTAGCAACTGATGATGTTATGGTAATATGTGGGCAGCATGCACAGCTGTTTTTCCAGCAACAGTACAGAGAGGAGAAGAGAACCGAGAGGAGGTGCGGGTTGAGCTCTCTGCCTCCTCTGTACAGAAGAGTTAACAGTGCTCTCTCCCTTCTCCATCACAGGCGTTAACATAAGATTGCACCAATCAGACTGTTGCCATGGCACCCCGATTGATAAACACTGCCCTAAACATACCATTGAATGCATTTTGTTATATGTGTTTAGTAAGTTAAAAAAAATACCAGTTGATCTTTCCAAACACTGTATTTTGTGAGCACAGTGAGTTACCAATTACATTGATCTCAGCTATCTCTGAGGATTACAGAACCACATCTCAATGTTATGGAAAATAGAAAAGGGTGGGGTTTTGTAGTCCAATTTTGTTACTGTTTTTCTAATATAGCACTGCTACCCTAAGTCTGAAAATTGTATTGCTAGCAGAATCACCAGTTGAAAATGAAGGGAAAAAAGCCTGAAAAGTAGACTGCCACCACATCTAAGGTCTGGTAAGTTGCAATTAAAGAAAAGTGAGAATTGTTTTGTATATATCAGCCATCAGCCAGTATAGATCAGCTCTGTAATTTGCTGTTGCATGAAAAACTCAACCCCGTGCCCCCAGGAAAGAGACTTAATTTAAATACATAAAGTTTTAATCAAGGTAAAGTCATAAAAGACACTTTTCTAGTGGTAAGTCCCTTCAGAACTGCCAGGTATGGAACAGCAAGAGCATGTAATTGGTCACTGGTAAAGTGATTCCTCCAGTGTGCATACGTAATGGTAGCAATGCTGCATAGGTAAAGCACTCTCTTAAAGTGCACATGCTCTGCTACTGTATTCTGAACTCCAGCAATGCTTAGTCTGAACCGTCAATGTCTTTACATATATCAATGCTCTGGAGAGTTTAACCAGTGCTCTCCCTGGAAAGGACATATTACGTAGGCCTAGCGGTCACACGACCAAAAGAAAAAAGTAAAAGTGCTTGCGAAGTCTAGGAAGATGCAGAAAAGGCTGGATTACTTACCTGCCTCCCCACTCCAGCAGGCTCCGTCGATACATGCAACCCGTACCCCATGTTTTCCTTTACAAGCTTGCCTGCAACACATACAATACAGGATAGTCCTGCACTGTAGTGATGATGCTGAGGCTCTGCCCACAGACTAGATCTTCGGGAAGGAGGAGAGTGCTGGAGCAGGGAGTTGCCCAAGTGATACAACTTTTTCTGCAACCCCTTAGGACTTAAAGCACTATAGTGAACTCCTCTCTAACCATCCAAAGTCAGCAAGGGGTCCCGTTAGCATGTATCATTCATCCCAGCACACAGGCACTGTGCCAGCTATGTAAGCTGAACTGGGCATGTGCAAGTTAGTCACTTTACCATATTACTCTATGCCACAAAGAATTAAGGCAGTTCTGAAGGCAAAAGGGGGTCCAACCCAGCACTAGCAAGGTGTACCTAATAAAGTGAGTGTATATTTAAAAGGGTCCAACACCTTGAGAAAACTCACGGCGCTCACATGACCAGCCGGCTCTCTCCTCTCCCCATCTCACAGCTGCAGCGGACTGGGCTGGGCTGAGATTCCCCCGCTGACATCAGTCGTGCGGAGAGGAGGAGAGAGCTGGCCAGGCACTTTAGCGCCACTCTGAAATTAGGTTTAATCTGCATATTTTTTTTATAAATCACACACAGGGGCACACAAGATTAAGAGACAGAGGATATTATAAAAATGTATATGTTATTTCAGCTGACAGGTAGGTAGGGAGGGGAGAACAGAGAGGAGAGCTGCAGGTGACGGAGCCACGTAAACTGATAAACAGACCACGGTGTCAGGGCTCAGCAGCCATGATAAACCGTGACCAGTTTACAGAGGAGAGGGCAGAATCAGCCAGGTATTTCAGGTGAAAGAGCCAAATTACATAGCAAAAGCACTGTGCTGTATAACATGCTTTAAAGGGACAGGATACATTTTTTTCCCCTAGGGTAACAAACGCTTTAAATACCTATCCAACAGTCCCTGGTCAGCATCTTCCCCTGTGTGCAATGTGCAGCTCAGTTTACAGTCCTGTGAGCAGACAAGTAGTTGGTAGTTTGTTCCAGAAGAGACAGATGTCTCTTCTGGAATAAAAAATCTGACTGGGGGGGCGTGTCCGGATGTGAAAGGAGGCAGACGTCCAGCTGAAGAGCTCCAGCCATCCTGATTACAATCCTTCACCATCCTCTCTCCTGAGGGATTTAAATGACCAGCGGATGTCACCATAAGCCTTGCAGCTAGCCTCCAACACCTCCTGGGCCATATTGCATCGGGCGGCCGGCCGGGACCGCAAATTGAGGCCCCGGCTTGCGGCCTAGTCTGCGGACCGCCGCCATCTGCCATAATTTCTGGCCATCTACACTCCTGATGTCCCTGTCTCGGCCACCCAGCCCTGCAGACACCCTTCTGGCTACCCTGGACCTGCATTAACAGCGGATTCTGTGAGTACAGGGCTCAGAGGGAGCGGCGGCCTAGGCGCGAGCGGCGGCCATCTTGGTACACACTCCCACGCTCCCCTAGGCCTGTTATTCATCCTTTGAGGGGCAGAAAAGGTGCTTTCACCCCTACATCTACCCCAGTGGCCTGGTCTCTGTTGTTGTGCCTCCGGAGAATCTGCCTGGGGGGGGGGGGGTGTATACGGTGTGGGTTTGGTGGGCATCCTGGTCCAGCAAATAGCCTCCATATAAGGTGGTAAACTTTCAGTGGACAAGGCAGTGACACTTTACTATACACCTCTGCTTATGGATGGCTCTGGCTCCCTGGGTGACTAAGTGATTGCCCTGACGCTCTTTACAGACAACCTCACCCGAAACGCACAGTGACTGGCACCCACCCCGGACCAGTGCCCTCCCTTGCCTTTCCATTCTCCCCTCTGTACACTTGCTTGACTGGGGGGTGTGATTTGTGTCCCCCATACAGCGGAGGAATGATGGTCAAATATGGCCCCCCTGCACCTGTCTCAGCAACAGAACAATTAGCCCGATTCAAGAGGCAGGAGTGTACGGGTGAGGTAGCGGGCCCCGAGCGCACATCACAACAATTAATACACATGGCCTCCTCATCACTACCATCACAAGGGACGGGTGACTCTGGACCGGCTATCTTTAATACACAGAATGAGTCTCTACTGGCGCCGGATCCCCCCTATAGCCCCACCGACAACACTGCTTCCGGACCGCCTGCAGCAGAGCCTACACTGGCTGAAATTATGCTGGCAATTCAGGACTGCAAGACCTCCTTGTCGCTACAAATAGAGACTATCCGTATTGACAACTCCCTGTTGAAACAAGATGTACAAACCTT
>BLSH010103245.1:131826-159066 GCA_018402905.1 Glandirana rugosa
CGAACAGCAGAAGGAATGGGTGGGGTCGGATTGAGGGGCAATTACAGAAAGATGCCCTGTGCGGCTCTCTGCAGCAGCTGAAAACTGGTTTCTCTCCCTCCCGCCAGCTTTCAGCTGCTGCAGGGAGACACACAGGGCATCATTCCTGTAATTTATTCCCCCACCCAGATCCCCATCCCTGTTCTGCCTACTTCTGATTCCCCCTGTGTGCCCCCCTGTCACTGTGCTGTGACCCCCTCCCGTGGCATTGCCAGCTTCCCTGCAAAACAAAAAAATTGTAAAAAAAAAAAAAAAAAAAAAAAGATTTTAAAACATTGTAATAATTTTTTTTAAACATTGTAAAATAAATTTAAAAAATTTAAACTTTTTTTTGAAATTATACATTTTAAATTAAAAAAAAAATCAAAGGAGGGCTGATTCACAGGTTCTGTTATGTTAGTGTCTGCGAATAATTATTTTAGTGTATTTTTAGTGAAAATATTGTTTTGATATATTGGGGGGGGGGGGGGGCTGCCAAGTAGACTGTATGGGGCCCCGCGATTCCTAACAGCAGCCCTGGGTGTAAAGGAATGATTTGCATTGCTCTGCCCACTGAACAGAGGAATCATTCTCTTTATTTTTGGGATATGTAATCAAATGAGACATGTAAATACCCTCTGTATTAAGAAGGCTTTATTGTGCGATTTACTAAAGATTAAAGCTATACTAAGGGCTCTTCCAAACATGCCCGTCCGTTTTGATGGGCTCCGCTTGCTCAGCGGGGATCGATCCATTGATCCCCGCTGAGCCGGTGGATGACAGGTCAGTTTCTGCTCACTGTGCAGAGACGGACCTGTCAGAGCCCCACTCTCCTCTATGGGGATCGAATGAAAACAGATCCACCTGTCCGTTTTTCAACTGATCAGCCAGACGGATGGAAAATAGGGTTTCCATTCGTCTGTATTTAGTAGATTGGATGTCAGCGGACATGTCACCGCTGACATCCGTCGCTCCATAGAGGTTAATTGAGCGTCCGTTCAGGTCCGCCTGAAAAACAGACAGGCGGACCTGAGCAGTCCATATGTGTAAAAGAGCCCTAAAGTCTCATTGTTTTGGTTTAAAAATAACAAACATGCAAACCTTGCTACTCTTCCATCCCTCCTCTCCTGTTTCTTAGCATTCTCTGGGCTACAAGTCAACCTCCACAAGACCACTCCCTTGAACATTTCCTTACCACCCTCTTTGGTGGTTCAGCTCAGCCCGTATCGTTAGCACACCTCCTCACTGAATTAACTTGGCGTCAAGCTGACTCCTCATTAATCATCCCTTTTTTGCCACCAATTACTATCCCTTACTACGATCACTTGCATCCTTAATGCAATCCTGGCAGTACCCCTCTTTGTCCTGCATAGGCCGCATCCATGTGGTCAAGATGACCATCTTTCCCATAGTTCTTTATTTTTTTTTTTTGTACCCTTCCAATCCATGTCCATTCCTTTTTTCTACATTTATTGCAGAATAAGGTCCTATCCATCTTGGCTTTTCAGCATCCCAGGTGTAGCGTTCCACCCTTTACAGACAAAGGCTGCGAGGAAGCCTTGGGGTACCTAATTTATCGAAGTACTATCAGGGTGCCCAGAAATTCCAATTAACCTTACTCCATGCAACCTCTGACATTCCGTTGTGGGTGCTCCTCAAACTCCCTAATAGTGCCCATATTCCAATTTCGGCTCTACTGTGGCTGCCTCACAAGCCTGCGCCCCTCCTCTCTTAGTCTGTTTATGCGTCATAGCTTAAAACTCGGACTCTGTTCGCTACTCAGATAATATTATGTCCCCCTTTCTACCACTCCTCCCTTTTTTCTTAATAACCCCCTGTTCCTTTGGGCCTTGACCAACCTAGCTCCTTTTCTTGGTGGTCCACCCAGTTTCATGGAGGTCTGACATTTTCTCTCGTCCCGCACTCTTCCCTCCTGGTCTTCCTTCCAGGATACCCATGAGGCGCCCAACTAGACCACTGGGTTTTTTCGCTGAGACGCAACTCCTATTACCCTTTTCAAAAAAACATTTTATTGAACACCTTTGCCTCTATTACCCCGGTGTCCCAGGTCCTATCTCGAAAATATACTCTTCTCTATATGCTATAGACTTGCCCGGGGCCACGTCTTATAAGTTTCGATGGGGACAGGACTTGGGGACCTCTATCGAACCAGAGAACTGGAACAAGGCTCCAGAAGCTGCATACAAAGTCCTTCTACAGTGGTACTGGGTTCCGGCACAGATAGTGAGCTCGAACCATTCCCATAATGACTGGTGCTTTAGTGGGTGTGGCCAACGGGGCGATGTAGTACACATTTGGTGGGCTTGTCCTTGCCTCGGTTTTGGTCCAGGGTGTTTGGGCTTCTACAGTCCTTATTTCATATACCCATACACAGAGATGCTAAATTCGCCTTGTTGCACTTGTTCAGGACTTGTTCTCATAACAACAGAAACCGGCAACTTATTTGTTTATTGACGGGTTAAAGCCAGAGCTTGGAAGAGGCCCTCTGTTCCATTTGCTATGGTGAAGAGCACTCTAACTGATCTTATGAACAAAGAGAAAATGTTGAGTATTTTAAATTATTCTCACTCTAAATTCCTTAAAGTATAGTCACCTTGGTGTTTCTATGCTCTTCCCACTTTGCACCCGAGCAGTTTGGGCCTCTCCTGAGTGCAGTCCTGTCACTTCCCCCTCCTGCAGGACTCCCCCTCCTCCCTCCCACCCCCGTCCTCTCTTTCTATCCTGACCCTTATTTCCTTGTCTCTTTTCTCTTTCCTTCTTTTTACAACTGAGACTGTGCCTAACATACTGGATAAAAGAAGAAACGACTGAGACTGTGCCTAAGGATCCTCGGATTTAGGGCCTACCTCTTGTCGACAGTCGGCCACCGTGGCTACAGCTCAAATCTTTTTTTTTTTGCATCTCTCTGCTGAATGTTCACCCCTATCTGTGCCGTGGACCAGTACACGCATTACCCTCCGCTATAATTCAGTGCATCTGCATCTAGGGCCCTAGTTGGCCCATATGCTCTGGTGATTTATAGGGACCTTTGGGTTATCCCATAAGGTCACCCAGTAGACAGATAATAACTTTAAAGATTATTTGATTGTTATGCTCACTGAACTGCACCCCTGCATGGGTGAACGTTTGTCAAGATGTTATACGTATTTCAATAAAAATGTTTGTACCAGAAAAATAACAAACAGGCCTTTCTCAACCTTTTCAACACTGAGGAACCCTTGAAATAATTCTTTGGTCTCGGGGAACCCCTGCTAAAAATTAATAATCTACAACTCATGATACATTAGTGTGATGGTCAATGGGAAGAATGCTCCTTACACTTGTGGTCATTGGGAAGAATTGCCCCCTTACAGATAGATAAAAAGATCAATGATATCATTGGGAATTTATCTGAGAGGTAGAAATTGACCATTGCTTGAGGAACCCCTAGCAACCTCTGGAGGAACCCTAGGGTTCCATGGAACCCTAGGGTTCCATGGAACCCTGGTTGAGAAACCCTGGTTTAAACTTAACTGCTCTGTGAAATGGTTTTGCACAGAGCAGCCCAGATCCTCCTCTTCTCGGGTCCCTATTCGGTGTTCTTGGTGCCTCCCTCTTGCTGAGTGTCTCCATAGCAAGCAGCTTGCTTTGGGGGAACCTGAGCCGAGCCGCAGCTCTGTGTGTCCATTCAGACACGGAGCCTCAGCCCAGCCACGCCCTCTCTTTTCTCATTGGCTCACTGACAGCAGCGGGAGCCAATGGTGCCCGCTGCTGTCTCAGCCAATGAGGGAAGAGAGTCCCGGAGAGACGATTCTATCCTGCAACATCACTGGATAAAGATAGGCTCAGATAAGTATTAGGGAGGCTGCTGCACACAGAAGGCTTTTTATCTTAATGCATAGAATGCATTAAGATTAAAAAACATGCCTTTAGAACCAATTTAGGCCCCTATCACACTGCCGCGATTTGAAAGTCATGCGATTTTGCGGCGATTTCAGGGAATGTCTGTGTAATCTTGAGGTCTAAGGACCTCAACTCGCATCAAAGTCGGACTTAAGTAGTACAGGGACTACTACTTTGAAGTCAGTGCGACTTGAAGTCGCACAGATATGAATGGTTATCATTGGGAATCATGGGGTGTGACTGGTCATGCGACTGATGTCCAAAGTTGCAGGAAAAATCGCACACGTGTGAAAGGGACCTTAACAAAACGATTTCCTGAAAGCGAAGAGCCTATATAATAAAAAAAAAAAAAATGGTACTCTCAATACTTTATGCTGCACAATATTTGCAAATATGCATAATAAAGTGTAAAGACAAAGTTTATTTATACATCAATGCATTCTCTGCTAAAAAAAACCTTATGTGTTCAGCTCTCTCCCAAATACTTACCCGAGCCTGATCTCGATCCAGCACTGTGCCCGAGAGCAGCTGCTTTCTCCTCCCTGGACATGGAGGCAGCAGCCGGAAGCATTGGCTCCTGCTGCTGTCAATCAAAGCCTGTTTATCGCGGGGGCGGGGGTGTTGAGCCGTGCTGTGTGCATCACACACAGACGCTGGCTTGGAATCAAGCCGCTTGCTATGGGGGCACTCGGAAGGGAAGAGGAGCCAGGGGCACTGGTGGGGGATCCTGGCTGATCTGTACTAAACCATTGCAAGTTAAGTAGGACTTTTTTTTATTTTAATTATGTTAAATCTATATTTTCAGTAACAAAAAAAAAAAAATCAAAATCTATTTCACAAATAAAAATTACTATTGTCTTTTGTTTTGAAAACTTTAATAAACTAAAAACATAAAATAATACTTTTTTTATATTGCTCTGGTGAAAAGCACCCTTTAAGAAGTTAAACAAAAAAACAAAATGTGCAGGTGGCAGTCTGGTTTAATATAAATGAACTGTGTCATCAGACTGCAGTTACAGCAATCATTATGATGAAACTGTACAGTCTGCAAACAGCAACTCCTCTGCTTGCAAGGACAACTAGAGACAGATTACTTCTCTTCATAGAATACTGTATCAGACAGTAAATATGCCATCTGTTCAAGAATTAGGTCGCAAAACAAGCATATCAGAGTACATGGATGCCTGGACACGGGTGCATTGGACAATGGGTTTGTGCAATACTGCCCTATTGACCGTGAACCAGCCGTCACCGACTGTAATTGAGAATGGTTAATAAATTTCAAACGCCACCCTTATGTAACAGTTCACTGTTCTGTCCTTCACAAGTTTCATGAATTATTCATATTATCAGACTATATACAACCTTTAGCAGTGGCTTTTATTGTTTTCACCAGGCCTCAACTGCTTCTCACAAGCGACACGTGGGCCTTGGCTGGGAATTTTAAACATCATGACAACCACAAAATGTGACATCTGGTAAAATAACTAGCTTCAATGTGTACCATTTTTATGAAGAGGACTTCTCTGGGCAAAAATAAAGACCAATGGAGTACTAATGCTATTCAGCAAATACTCTAAATGTGCTAAAATAAAAAAAAATAATTATATTTTAGTATTATTTGAGCTTCCTGTAACCCAGTGTAACCCTCGGGGCACTAATATTCTTCGGGCCCCTTCACACCAGAAACTACACATAACTGCACATTTTTTACATCCTGTTTACACGCATTTGAAGTGCGCATGACATGCGCTTGAATTTGTTTGCAGTGCATTTTCCTATACATTTTTGGGCTTGTCTTTAAGGGGTGTGGTGCGGAAAAATGCAGTATGCTCTACTGTGCTGCACTGCAATGCAATGATGTGAACTATGCCCATAGCATAACCTTGGGCTGCCTATACAGTTGGATTGCATATCAAAATGCATCCAACTGCATTCGGTGTGAAAGGGCCCTTACTGACACCAACTGTAGTACCGAATACCAAAAAAGGGGCACTAGTCCCTCTACTGAGACTAAATCACCTTTTCTCCTGCTGACACCAACGATGGGGTACCATTTCTCCTGCTGACTCCAATGATGGGGCACCATTTCTCCCGCTGACTCCAATGATGGGGCACCACTTCTCCCGCTGACACCAACAATGACAAACTATTCCTTTTAGTGAGACCAACTATAGGGCACAATTCCTCCCATGACACTAATAATAGGGTAGTACTACTGTTGTCAATCAATCACAGTGGAGCGTTATTCCTCCTACTGAAACCAATACGGGGCACTATTCCTCCCAATGACACTAGTGATACAGTATTCCTTCCACTGACACCAATGATGGGGCACTATTCTTCTGACTGATACCAACAATGCGGCACTAATCATTTCA
Organism: Glandirana rugosa; assembly: GCA_018402905.1. Taxonomy (NCBI): domain Eukaryota; kingdom Metazoa; phylum Chordata; class Amphibia; order Anura; family Ranidae; genus Glandirana; species Glandirana rugosa. The sequence continues at coordinate 138,129 of BLSH010103245.1, forward strand.
CTGACATCAACAATAGGGCATTATTCCTCCCCAAAATGACTACAAGTACTAGGTATTTTCTTACTACCGTTGCCAACCATGCCTTGGTCATTGTTTACTTCTGTTGAAGCTAGGACATTATCTATTCCCACAACCCGCAGTTTGAGGGCCCCTGGCATATAACAATCTCTTCCCAGTATCAGCAACTATGTTCAAACTTCCAAGGCAAGTCTGAACCCGAATGGTAACTTTTACATGTCACAGTGTTCGCATTTTGCACCAGATTTTCTATATGACAGATTGCAAGGAGCTAGAAAAAGTGCACCTAGAAGTTCCTCTTCTTAAACACAAAAATGTATCATCAGATCAGTAACGAAAGATGGTGAACTACCACCGTAAAGTAATGCCTGGCTGAAAAACTGGACAAATCGACTGTGCTACTTTTACAGATATCAAAGCTCTATTTTCAGTTCTAACAGCCAGACAGTCCCACTTATCCAATGAATGATTGAGGAATTCCAAAGAGTGTAGAATTGCTGGAATTAGCTAGAAGAGCAAATATGCTTTCTAGCCAATTCCTAATATATGTTTAGTAATTGAGCTGCTTTTCTTTTAAATGTATTAACCTCTTCGCGCTATAGCCAAAAGACGGCTACAGTGTGAGCCCAAATTGTCGGGAGGGCGTCCATGTACGTCTTCCCAAGCATGCGCTGCCTGCACGCCCCCTGCAAGGTGCGGGCGGCACACTCTGTGATCAGCGAGTCTGAGACTCTGCTCATCACAGATCAGAGTAAGGGGCAGATCCCGGCCCTTACCACGTGATCAGCTGTCAGCTGATCATTTGATGTAAATAGAAGCTGGCAATCTGCTTTTTTTCCCCTCACGCTGAGAGCGTGAGTAGAAAAAAAAGCAGATAACTGGCTTGTGTAAATGGGACATCGGTCCCGCACACTCCACACCCACGGCTGCCAAGCAATGCCCACCAGTGCCACCTACCACTGCATATCAGTACTGCTAAGCAGTGCCCACCAGTGCCACCTATCAATGCCCATCAGTGCTGCTAATCAGTGCCCATCAGTGCTGCCTATCAGTGTAGCCTCATCAATGCAGCCTCATGAGTGACACCTATCAGTGCAGCCTATCAGTGACCATCAGTGCAGGCTCATCAGCGCACACAATGAAGGAGAAAAGTTACCTGTTTGCAAAATTTTATAACAAACTATGAAACGGTTTTTATTTTTCTTTCAGAATTTTCGGTCTTTTTTTGTTTAACAAAAAATAAAAACCCCAGTAGTGATTCAATACCACCAAAAGAAAGCTCTATTTGTGTGGGAAAAAAAATAATAATCTGGCTACAGTGTAGCATGACCGCGCAATTGTCACTCAGAGTGCGAGCGCTGAAAGCTGCTAATAAAAAAAAAAAGTAATTCAAACCTTTCCAAGTTTTCTGAGCCAGTAAAGTAAGCATATCTGAGTAGCCTTATGTCTGGACATGGGTGCATGAGACAATGAGTTTTGCAATACTGCCCTATTGACCGTGAACTGTTATCAGCTGTCATTGCAATTCAAACACTGATCTTATATAACCATTCACAAGCTTCCATTCCTCCCAAGTTTCAAGAATTATTCATATAATTAGACTTTATACAACCTAGGGCAATGGCTTTTAAAGTTTTTATTAAAGTGAACTGGGCACATTTATCTGCAGTGTTTTCTTATCTCTCTTCAAAGCACGTAGGCCTCATGCACACAGGACGTTTTTTGACTGTTTTACAGCAGCTGTTTTTAGCTGCAGACGTTTTTTACTACAGTCAATAAACCCTTCATCATGTTATCCTATGTGTTCATGCACACATAGGCTGTTAACTGTTTTTAGCAGTGACGTTTTTCAGCTGTAAAAACGTTTAAACGCCCAAAAACGCCTAAACACGCATAAAAACGCTCAAAAACGTTGATCCCCAATATTTTTGGATGTTTTAGATCAATTGGAAAAATCCCAAAACGCTAGCCGTTTAAAAAACGTCAAAAAACGTGAAAATACGGCGGTAATATAACGCTGGTAAAAGCTGAAAAAATAACTGATAAGCTACTGATGTTTTTTGGACATTTTGTGTGCATGAAGCCTTAGTCTCACGCAGCTATCAGCCTGATAACTTTTGACAAGCTCTCCCAGACGGGAGATAGACATGTGTGTCGGAGGAGGTTGCTATAAATAGATTAGCAGACTGCTGCACAATTCACATGCAACCTCTGCATGTGTGGGGAGGTGGTGTGTGCCTTTCCTCCAATCAGCTGTCTCAGTGTCTAGCAATAATCCCCCTTCCTAGAGGGGAATCAGGAAGAAAAAAATTCGAACAGAATGTGCACTTTCTAAACAGTATATAAATGTGAAGACAGCAGATAAAAAAAAAACGTATATTGGGAGATTTGTTTCATTCCTGTGTATCATTTGAGGCTGTTACCTTCATGGGGCATATGTGAGGGATTACATCCACTTTAAAATTAATCTTCAGCTTTTAGTGATCTATAAATATTTTGTTTTTGAACAAATGTTTCACTTCACTAAGAGCCAGTTCACACCTGACAAGTCGCCTCCGTGCATTGCAATGGAACCATTCTAATAGGAGCGACTCAAGTCAAGAAAAAGTTCCTGTACTACTTTTGGGGCGACTTGCATTGACTTCTATTACAGAAATCGTTTGCAAGCCGGATCGTCTGTAGGTGAACCGGCTCTAATACACACTAGTGAGACATTTTTTACCTTAATGCAGGGAATACACTAAGGTAAAAAAGGTCTAGGCCTTAACAATAACCCAGCAGTAATTCAACAATAAATGCAGTTATAAGTTGATGCGAGTGATGTAAGCTCACCTGTCGCGTCATAGGTGGAAGGTACCAGACACTGCACACTATGGCCCAGCTGGTCATCATTCGCAGGAGGTAGGTGATCATTCCATATTTACTGCTGTTCCAGAAGGCATCGCCAAAGCGTGGGTCATACTGCCGAGCAGAAAAGAAGAGTTGGCGATGTCCCATTTCATTCCTTGCACACCCACACATCACAGGACTCCTCAACTTACCTTGATAGCCACAGGATATACTGTGGCTCCTATTTCAAAGCTTCCCTTCTTGAACATCATGACTGATGTGTTATTGATGCAGGTGCCTAGCAGAAGATAGAGACAATGAACAGAACAATTTACTTCTCATGTCTGATCTATATTCAGAAACAGAAGAGGTAGCATTATACAGTATCTGGCAATTATTCTGGATTCAGCTAAAATCTCTCAGCCCTTTTCATTCAGGAACTGTGCACAACTTCTTAATGTTTATTATTTTTTATTTATTACAGGCAAGTGTATAGCGCCATCAATTTACGCAGTACTTTACATATATATTGTACACTCACATCAGTCCCTGCCCTCAAGGAGCTCACAATCTAAGGTCCCTACCTCACATTCATACATACTAGAGCCAATTTAGACAGGAGCCAATTAACCTACCAGCATGCCTTTGGAGTGTGGGAGGAAACCAAAGTACCTGGAGAAAACCCATGCAGGCACAGTCAGGGAGAACGTGAATGTGTTTTTTTTCTATTGCGATTTTAGTGCAATGTATCAAGCAGGGTCAGCCGACTGCAATTCTTTGTTTTAGAGAATGCAAGTTTCAGTCTGAGTGACTTATAATAGCTAAAACGTGCAGAACATTCTTTCTGGAAGTCAAATACTTCTAGATTTTCATTAAACTGACAGCAAATGATATAAAGACTAAATCACAGTCCATAGACAGGGCTGGATCTCCCAATAAAAAAAAAAAAAAAAAAATTTCACCTATTACAACCACGTTTTTTGATTTTGTAAGTACGTTCCCATTATGGTGTACAAACTACATGCCAAAAGACTCAGTTGTTTCTTTTAAAATGTATACTCTGCTATATTTTTTCACTTAAGGCCTCATACACATGGAGGTATCTAAAAAAATAATCAAAACGTCGGGCCCGAAAAAAAATCGGCCTTAGTGAGCGTCGGCGTCAATAAAAAAAAAATAATCCACTGCTATTTTTCAACCTAAAAACGTTGGCGTCATAAACGCTGATTAACGCCGGTACGGCGTCAGTAGGTGTAAGTGAGCGTTTTGCGGTGTCGGCGTCAAAAACCGCCAAAACGTTACTACCTCAGACACGCTGGCCCTGGGTTCTAGTTTTAGCTCACCAACGCCGACGCCCTCTACAGCTCAAAAACGTTGGCGTTTTTATGGGGCCATTGACTAACATGGAGAGCTGCAAAAAACGAGGCCTACGTGTTTTTTTTTTTTTTTGTTTTTTTTACTGCAGCAATTTGTTTTTTCGGATTTTGCATAAATAGCAAACATGTTGGAGCAGATTCAAAGGCAGAAATTGTATTCAAAATCAGATATCGGGTCATCTTTTGCAACTGCTTAACCACTTCCCACCCATGGCGATGTCTGAATGGTGACTGCAGGCAGTGGGAGTGGACATCACCCCCCCCCCCCTCCAGATCCGGGCAGTGGCGGCGCCGGATTATCATAGAGCTGACCGTGGAATGGATGGTCTCCCGCCATCTCTATAACTCTGGGAGGCCGGCAGCGATGTCACTTCTGGCACTGGCAGATGTAAACGCTGCCATTTTTTTTCCTGGAAAGCAAAGGTCATTTTTTTATCTCATGTTTTCCAGAATAGAGATATCTGGGGTCTCACTGACCCCAGATGTCTCCATAAAGACGACCTGTCATGCCATATTCCTATTACAAGGGAGGAAAATGTAATTTTTTGTAATAGGAATAAAAGTGATCAAAAAAATAAATAAAAGGGACAGTGTAAAAAATAAATAAATAATACGCTAATTATATATATATATATATATATATATATATATATATATATATATATATATATATATATATATATATATGTGTGTATATATAAATAATATTTGGGGTTCTGGGTAATTTTCTAATATAAAATGATGATTTTTACATGTACCAGAGGACTGCCAGAATTGGCCCGGTATGTAAGTGACTAAGCGGATTAAGAAAGGTTTGTGCATGTGTATTACTAATCTATAATAAAACATAAAAACATAAAAAGATATATATATATTATATATATAAAACAGTCAATGAACACAACACAAGCTCTTCAAAGTGGAATTAAACTCCCAAGGAGGATTAATGCTATAATGTGCTAGCATGCACCCCATATAAGCACATTATGGCAGACTTACCTGTAAAACAGTGCCCTCCAGCGGTGCAGTGACAGTGCACTAGCTGGTCCCAGGAGCTTCCACTTTTGCCCGGTCTTTCTGCCAGGCTACGATGACGTCATGAGCATGCACATGTGAGTTACTGCATCAGGACACCCGTGCCATAAACGTGCTACCGCTGACAGGCAGGGAGAAGCCTTTATAACAGAAGAGACCACTAGTGTCTCTGCGGTTATAAACACCCTGCTATTGATTTTGCAAAAATTCAAGTTTTAAAGCTTTAAATGACCAGAAGTAAATACACCCATTATGTATATGTACTTTCCTACCTATCTAAAGCAGAGAGGCCCGAGCACTGCGCTTACCTTCGGGGAATATAAGGATTGGCAGTTTACTCTCATCTTTCACATGATCTGTTAGCCTGGGGAAAGAAAAGAGAGTATGAAGACATACGTGGATATGTAGAAAGATAACAAATAAAGTGTAATTAGAGCATTTGTATTATCAATAAACACATTTTATTTTGGCTTGTCACTGAAAGATTTCTTATAGAACATGACACGTGCTTTGCTTACCTGCTCATCCTGCTCCTGGCAATTCGCTACATACGACCTGCTGTGACTTTCGCTCTAGACATGGGTGATGTTGCGGTTAGTGTATACAGTGTTCTCTAATCTATAGGGGGATAACTAATCTATCTGTAATGATGCTCAGATTAATAATCATGTGACTAATGAAAAACCAGCCCTTTATGGACAAAAATGTAAAGCATACATCATCACACTGCTCACTTATAGGGAAGCATGCACAGCCGAGGCTGTCAATCACCTGCTGTGTGCTGGGGGGGGGGGGGCGGTGCCATCTCCTGGGATTCTGTGGTGTCTGAATAGACTGTGAAAAGTGATTTATATAGATAGCAGAGGAATGAGGGTGCAGACAGAAAACATACTATGTACTTTGGATCAAGGCAAATATACACTACAGAATAATTTGCTTTCTTTTCATTTTGTAGATTTACAGCAAATTTAATCCACTGCTGCAGACTGTAAAGTCGAAACTAAGCTATGGTTAGCTGAGCAGTGGCAACAAACCCACACACAGTCCTGCCCACATTCACTCCCATTGATAGCTACAGTTCTCATTGCAAGGGAATTATATATTTTTTGTATTGACCCTGCACAGTGACAGGAAGTGATATAGGCGATTCTCTAGTACTTATTAGTCTGGGCATAGCTGTGAATTCTAAGGCCCCTTTCACACTTGTGCTACGCAATTTTACGGCAATTTTGATGCGATTGGAACTCGTACAGAAATCGCATCTATAATTATTCAGTTGGACCAAAGTAATGCAGGGACTACGTTGAAGTTGGCACGACTTGAAGTCGTACAGATATGAATGGCACTCATTGGAAATCATGGGGAATGACTTGGTATGCGACTTTGCAGTCCCAAGTCGCATAAGTGTGAAATGGGTCTAATAGAGAGCGATCTTATGAACGTTTACAAATCCTGGGTCATTTTGAAGAATAAAATATTCATGTTTGCAATGCGTTTATGGACAGGAAGTATGGGTCAAGATTAACAACCTGCCTAGAGTTCAGCTTTAAGAGGATGCCAGAAATGACAATAGATAATACAAGGATTCTTGGGGTCGAAGATTTAAGTTTATATATACACACACAAAGAGATAACTTTGTAATTCTACTCCAGAAATAATCTGAAGGCCATGTGGCAGGCCATTGAAAATGTCATCTATTAGGTCAATATAAACCATTATGGGTAGCAGAACAAAAAATATGAGGCTGAATGTGCCGTTTTATTGTAAAGAAGGGTGAATTTACTTTGTGTGATATAGCAGAAAATATTTAATGAAACAAGGTGCAAAAACACTGATTCTTTAGAGACAGGAAATACAGAGAACAGCAATAGAGATTCTCTACACTAAAGACAAGCTGAGCAACAAATTACACATCCCCCATCAACAATATATGCCTATAGATATTTTCCAACAAAATGGAGGTTCATTCTGTGACTCTTGACAAAGCTACTGATCTTTTCTTAGTAATATTCAGACAACCAGAAGCAATTGGCAACTCGCCTGGGACTGCTACATGAAAGCCCCGGATTTGATTATTAGCTTCCCTGTACATTACCTCTTAGCAACAAGATGTCTATCTTTGACTTCTGAACGCTCAAACCAGATATGTGGACAGGCCTTGACCATGGCCCTCTGGATTATTCCCATCAGACCACCATGTATTTGTCCTACCTATGAGGAAGAAAGAATAATAAAGAAGAATATTGAGCTTGGTTATAAAAGCCAGTAAGACTAAGGCAATGCAGAATTTTTATACTACCGTATATGCATTTGGAAAAGACATAAATGTAAACATTCTGAAACTAAAAGGGTTTCTCCAACATGTCTGAAGCTTATTCATATGTGCGGTGAGTGGCCTTTTTTTGCATTGGATGAACTCCAGTCACCACTACGGCACATAATGAACAACTGTTTTCTATGTGGCTAGTTTCACACGGGCGGTCAGATCAGGTCTGTGTCCGTTTTTCAGGCGGACCTGATCGGACCAGCCATTGTTCTCTATGGAGTGGTGGATGTCAGCGGACATGTGTCCACTGACACCCGCCGGCAGATCTGATCCTGTCTGTCCAAAAAAAAAAAGAACGGATGGGTGATCCATTCCCTATCCGTCCGGCAGATCGGATGACAGTTGGATGAAAATGGACAGATGGAACGTTTCCATCCGACCACCACATATAGAACAGTGGGGCTGGGTCCTCTGCTATGCAGAGTGGACACGGACCTGTCATACGCCTGCTCAGCAGGGATAAGCAGAGAGGTCCCCTACTGAGCAGGCGGATGAGCATTACAGAGTCCGCCCCGTGTGAAGGGGCCTTTAGCACTCAGGCAGTATGAATGGGCCCAGGATGTATCTATTACGGCATTATCTGTGCTCCCAACACCTGCATCAATGTACATATGGAAATTTTAACTTTTTGGAGAGTCTAAATAACCCTCCCGCCTTTCACATGACAGTGCCCTGGACTGCTGAAGTGCCGCTACAGAGCCAAATTTCGCAATATTTTATATGGTTAGGAACTTTCCTATTATTCCACAGCCTAAATGACACCCCAGATGGTGGACTCCAGTGCACTGTGGTGAGACAGATAGTGCTTTAAAAAGTCTCATGATCTAGTTATGTGTTTACTTTAAATCTCAGTCTTTTACTTTATCTTTTTCTTGTTACAAGTACAGTTTAACCTTTTAACATACCATGGCATAATATCCATCGCTGGCAAGAATGATAACATCAATGGGAGAGGTGTGATTGGCCACACAGATGCCACCATTTCTGGGACGATTCTCGCTGTTGAGAACAAAATATTGTGTATAAAGCATACAGCAACAAAACAAGATTTTCTTTCACTTAGCTTTTAATGGAGACAAAAATGGCTATTTGCATATCACAGAGAAGCAATACGATAGCATAAATGGGTAGAAAAGAGTATGAGAATGGTCACAAAAAAAGGCCACTTAAAAAAGAAAACACACAGAGAGCAGATTTTAAGGGAGATTACCTCAGCAACATGCACTCATATTTCAAAGAGATAAAGAAACTCCCCAACTGAGGGTCCAACAAAAGTTAAAATAAAAATGCAGCGATGCAGTCATCCACAAAACCAAACATAGGTGTAGCTAGTAAGCATGGACAAAAAGGCAGTCTCAAGGCAGAGAGAGAGTCATAGAAGGGAAATGAGAAAATGGAAAATTAGAGTAAGAAAGTGGGAGAAAGGGAAGGTGGGGGGAGGAGAGAGGGGAGGAATTCATCTCCATCTCCACCCCGGAGGCTCACTGCGAATATATAAATTTGCTGCATTAGAATACAATTCTAGGAAACATGTAAGCGGTTTCGTAGATTGAAAATTATTCAGTCAGGAAGCACAAAATTTATTGTGCACATAGTTTATTATCGTTGTCTGTTTTTCATTCGCCAGCGTACCATGCACCCGAATTTTCACTTTGTCAAAGCTTAGGGTCGGCATTTTCCATGCTTTTGCAATCATCTGTTTTGTGGCCGAGAATGTGTGGGTCGGTAAAATGCGTTCACGTCTGGTATCCCCATTTATTGGTTTGTGACAAAATGCCTCCCAGGGATCTATCTGCAGATTGAGGTGTAAGATCGAACTGACCATGTTATATACCTATATCCACAGCCATTTAATTTGGGACATGTCCACCATATAAGTTTCATGTCACCTAGGTGAGAGCATCCCCTAAAGCACGCAGGATAGTCAGGGAGGCATTTGGCAATTCTAGCAGGGATGAAGTACTACTGGGAGAGGACTGAAAGAGCTTTGCAGGGTATACAGTATAAATCAGAAGCCACACCAAAACAGAGTCCATCAGATGGAAAAGCCCCGTAAATGAATGAAATTAACCTACCTGCCATGATAAGTTATGATTGCTGTGAGGGCACGCACACAGATTCGGTAACACATTAGATGTACATGTTTACTGAGGAACTCCTTAAACCTGAAAAAATAATAAACATGACGACAGACAACCCATCACTAAAGGGTGCATAATATTACTGTATTGTTCAGAATGTTGGTGGCTGTTTGACTACATGAAATACATATGTGAAATATATTTACCCCCTTTCCATGCAAAGGTAAAGAAGCTACTATGGAGATTAATAAATTTAATCTTTTTTACTATACATATCATTAAAACAAGCTGACTTACAGAAGGAACAGAGATGGAAAATCTCAAAATATCAAAATAAACGCTCAGCTTTTTACTGGTTCCTTGCTATAGACGAGGGGTGCTCAATCTGTGGCCCATGGATCCCTCTGATGTGGCCTGCGACCTAAAACCAGGGAAATGTGTTCCTTTGCTCTGGGATTTCTGAAAGCGCATCAAAACTCCTGAATGCAGGAGTTTTGGTGCGCTTTCAGAAAGTGCACCAAAACCACAGGATATAACAGAAGTCTATGTCAAGCATAGCTAACCCGCAGGGAAGCCACAGGTGCACTGCGTTGGACCCGAAGTGCGGGTAAACCGAAGCACATCAGTGTGAAAGCAGCCATATCGGGGGCTCTGGACAGTAAGAGCTTGTTTACATTTGTGGTTTGGGGGGGGGGGGGGGTTGGAAAAACCCCCTAAGTTCATTGTGGCTCGTGATCAGTTACCAAATCACTTAAAGCGGTTATCACAGAGATGTAATTCACTGCCAGGCCCTCTGTTATATCTAGTCATAACACACAGGGTAAGTGTTTTATTAAAAAGAAGCTTGTAAACACCTTTTTCCAGCAATCTTCAGGCCGGTCACGTGACTCCTGGCTGGACTCCTACTCTGATCCAGGGCTACAGCAGGAGGGGCTGAGCGGCCATGTGACCTACGCGGCTGATGTCAGAGGGAGATCTCAGCCCCTCCCGCTGTAGCCCTGGATCAGAGTCCGGCCAGGAGTCACGCGACCAGCCTGAAGATAGCTGTAAAAAGGTATTTACAAGCTTTGTATTAATACAACACTAACCCTGTGTGTTATGACTAGAATAGAGGGGCTGGCGGTGGGGGGCAGGGCGGAGACAGACATAGGAGCTGACAGGCAGGGAGGGAGGGGGTGATGGGGACAGAGGAGAGCTGTGGATGACGGAGGGATGTAAAACTGGCCACGGTGATCAGGGCTCAGCAGCTATAATTATCGTGGTCAGTACAGAGAGGGGGACACAGGAAGTGGGTGGATCAGCCAGGTTTTTTTTACAGTTTAGAGCAGTGTTTCCAGTCCTCAAGGCGCACCAACAGGTCATGTTTTCAGGATTTCCCTCAGATGAAACAGCTGTGGTAATTACTAAGGCAGTGAAACTGATCAAATTACCTGTGCAAAATAAGGGAAATCCTGTAAACATGACCTGTTGGTACGCCTTGAGGACTGGAGTTGAGAAACACTGGATTAGAGAAGGGCAGATTAGACAACACAAGCACTGTGCAGTTTAATCTGCTATAAGGAAACAGGATCTCTATTTCTTTTTCTGAGCACCCATGCTTTAGATTTTAGCAGATATGTTCTAGTGAAGAGGAAGATTAGCCAAACAAGTGAATAAAATTTCAAAATTACGCACATACCTGGCTGAAGAACACATTGAATTTACCATAAGATACAACGGACTTTGTTTATGAAAAATGGAACAGTGTTATTTTAATAGTGTTCTTTCCAGTATGCACGAGCACCATACATAATTATAAAAAACATGGGAGGACACTAACCAGCCATTTGGTAGGTATCCTACTACAGATGTTCCAAACACCAGAAGGCTGACCCCTGTGATAGCCAAAGCAATCCTACAGAGAGAGACATAGACAGTCATATATTTATATATATATATATATATATATATATATATATATATATATATATATATACACACACACATACATACATCCTATTGGCCAAAGCAGAAAGTTGCAATGATCTGAGGTATACCTGAGTGGCAGTAGAAAGGTGTAGCGAACCAACATGCCCAGCCCCCACAGCACAGTGAGCCGCAAACTGATATGCTGGAAGTTGTAGTTGGTTCTGCTCAGAAGGTTCCATGTCTCCAGCTCCTCTGCGGAGAAGCGCTTGGTCACCTCATCGTCCATGATGATCTCCATGCCCTGCCGACAAAAGTAGAATATATCCGACAGCTCGAACTCTGGACCATCGTGGGAGCGCCCACTTCCTCGCATCTCACATATTCCTTTCTCTAGGGATGCGCTCCCTTTAGCAATAATCCCTGTAATGAAGAACAAAAAAAAAAAAAGAAATAACCTTGTGTGAAACCGAAGTGCTGACAAAGGGAAAAGATGGAAGAGAAAACTAAAGAGAGACAAGAAGATATGGTGGGAGAAGCTGACAAGAACAAATGAGAGCTGATATGAGCAGGACAGTAGCAGGGTGTACAGATGAACATAGATTTTAGGATCTAACAGTTAATTATCATGTGCCATACAGCATGTGCTTTTATTGGCAGCAAGAGACATAATACCTTTAGGCTCTAGATGGAAGGTTTTAGGTGCATGACAATACTAGTTCTGGGTGACCGTCTAGAAAGTCTAGACAAAAAGAGTGGTGGGACAAGGGCATGTGTAATAGAGGAGATAATCAGGACCTGTTTAAACTATGGAGTTGTGGTTGCCAAGCGCTTTACCACAATGTGTCGCTATTCATTCTGCACCGCACGTCTGTGGGAAAGTGTGTTGCAGTGAGATTTAGAATGAAGAGGCATTTAACTTGTGCTGCAGTAAAGCGTGGGGTAACCTACACATTACTGTAATGCCATAATGCGAACAGGATGGAAAACTAGATAAAATGTTAAGTGTTAACCTTGCAAATTGCAACTTGGGGTGCCTAATAAAAAGATGAAGCAGGAAGAAATATATCGTTCTTAGAACATGCATACCATTAGTTAAAGGTCTGTACATAACATGACTGTTTTCCTTCACGCCTCTCTCAATTCGCAAAGTTGCCCACTGCAGAAGATACAAATGTGTTATATATAATTTAGCATATACAATATATAAAAAGGCATAAATGTTTGTACATGACATAAGCATACATAGTCAGTCTTAAAGGGTACTTGCATGAAAACACAATGTCATGAATTAAAAAAAAAAAAAAAGTTAAAGTTAAAAAAACTTAGTAAAGCAAAGGCCATGACACTGTGAGGCTATTGGTTGTGGGGCATTAAGAACATGTAGTTCAGCTGGGTTTTCAGCACCTGAAAAACATGTAAATGGGGGTGTTCACATGCCATGGCCATGATGCTTCACGCCCACGGCAAGAATTGTCCAACAAGTTGTGATCAATGTGTGGCAAATCTGCAGAACGTGACCCATTCAAGCGAAAGGGGAAGCATTGCAAGTGCCTCACAACTGACTGCAATGCAAGTGGTTGGGAAATGTTTGGTCAGCAAAAATGGTGTTAAAACAGGGAGTGAGGAGTCACATTGCCTCTGAAAAGCATTCCGATCACAGATTGCTTTTCAGAGGAGCCTGAGGGGTTTATGTATAAGAAATTCACCATGCAGATATCCAAGTGTTACTAAATCCACAACAGTAAATCTGTCTGGATATGCAGCATAGCATGCTTGCTATACTCACTATGGAACTTCAGGGGTTAATGCTCTGTATTGTGTAAAAAGGCTGTTTGATCTTGTATGGCCAGATACTTCCAGCTTGCCCTGTCTACTATATTAGACTCTACTATACTATACTACATGCAAGCAGGGTGGAAAGGTTGCACATGCTCTGTTCGATCTTCCTGTTTCACATGGACACAGACTGCAGTGGATTTCTAGAGGCAGTGATTGCTTATTTGTGAACTGAGCATGTCATTAGCAAAGCACCAATCAGCTCTGGCCGGATTGTGGGTGAAGGGTCACTGAAGCAAAGGAAGTTACATAATCAGAGCGTGAAATCTCGTCCTATATGAACACTATGGAAGCCCTGGCTGCTTGCAGTTTATCACCTGATTGAAATATACAGAAGAAAAAAAAGGTATATAGCAGCAGTATTTTGATATAAAAAGATTAGGAGCTGTGTGCACTGTTGGGGGGGGGCGGATAAATTGTTTTTATATTTCTGGGTTTAGTAACAATTTAAGCATTCCCACTGGCACAACAAATGATCTCTGTATTGTTTGTAATGTTTTTTTTCTACGACCGTCAGCTTCATCTAGTGGCCATAATGGCGGGTTGTTTTTTTTTATTGAGGTATTTCAGGAAAATACCACATGATGACTACTAAATGGAGCTAACAATCATAGGTGACAATCATATTACAAACAATATTGGGATCATTCGTTATCCTAGTGAAAATGCTTAAGACATCTGCACTGTAAACTTCTTGTGCAGAGACCCCTTAGTAAAGGATCTAAAGAGGGATAACAATTAGAAACCAACCTTTCCAGCATAGTCACTCTGGAGTAATGTTTTGTCCTCCTATACCAGAAGGGTTATAATAAAACTGTAGCTGCAAACTGATCATTTTCCTAGCCTCATGCACACAGGACTTTTTTGACATTTTTACAGCTGCTGTTTTCAACTGCAGATGTTTTTTTTAGGCTTCATGCACACAGGACTTTCAAAAAACGCCAGTAGCTTATCAGGGATGTTTTCAGCTTTTACCAGCGTTATATCACCACCGTTTTTTTGCGGTTTTTTAGCGTTTTTAAAGGGCCAGCGTGTTGTTTTTTTTCCAATTGATCTAAAACGTCCAAAAACGTTGGGGATTGACATTTTTAAGCGTTTTTGGGCGTTTGATTGTTTTTACAGCTGAAAAACATCCAAAAGAACCGTCTGGTCTTGGGTTCTTTTTTACAGCTCAAAAACCTCACTGCTAAAAACAGCTGATAACAGCCTGTGTGTGCATTAACACATAGGATAACATGATGGAGGGTTTTATTGACCGTAGAAAAAAATGTCTGCAGGTGAAAACAGCAGCTGAAAAACAGTCAAAAAAACGTCCCGTGTGCATGAGGCCTTACAGTCCATAAACCCTCCAGTAAACCCTTCAATAAACCAGTCAAGTTCCTCCACCCCAAACTTAGTTCCAATGAAGGGAACTCTTAAAGCGTCAGCATTCCAAGACATTTTGGACAATTTCATGTGCCCAACTTTGTGGGAACAGTTTGGGGATGGCCCCTTCCTGTTCCAACATGACTGTGCATCAGTGCACAAAGCAAGGTCCATAAAGACATGGATGAGCGAGTTTGGGGTGGAGGAACTTGCACAGAGTACTGACCTCAACCCAATAGAACACCTTTGGGATGAATTGGAGCGGAGACTGTGAGCCAGGCCTTCTCGTCCAACATCAGTGCCTAACCTCGCAAATGCGCTTCTGGAAGAATGGTCAACCATTCCCATAGACACTCCTAAACCTTATGGACAGCGTTCCCAGAAGAGTTGAAGCTGTTATAGCTGCAAATGGTGGGCCAACTCAATATTGAACCCTATGGACTAAGACTGGGATGCCATTAACTAATACTTTTGACAATAGAGTGTGTATAGTAAACATAATTGTAGATCTCTATCGGTTTATGCTTTGTAGGTGCCGAGATCTATCGATCAACTTGGGTACAACCAGCCTGTCTGGTTTTTCCCAATGAGTGCCGCAAATTACAGCCAGCAACACTGATCGTTGCATTGTGATTGCAGGGATCCCCACAGTCAGAATACAACACAGCAGGAAGGATTCCTCCATCCACATTGAATGTGTGGATGGAGGAATCTGATCTTTTTTTTTTTTTCTTCATTCAACCCGCTGGTTGAATGAAAAAAAGAAAAAAAAAAAAAAGACCAATGTATGGGCTGCTTTAGGCACTGTTTACAAATATAGCCCTTTGTTCTTTGCTCAAATCGCACCAAAAGCAGTGCATGCACTACGTTTGGAAACAAACTGCAACCAGATCGCATGCTACTTCTGTACCATGTGATCTGGTGCAGGCAAAAGCAGTGCGTTTGTGACCTGCATTTGGGGTGTCGTTAACATTGACACCCACTGCAGATTGCAACTGCAGCACAACTGAATGTGCTGTGGGAAATTTGAAAAGGATTGTGGGTTCTAGTGCAAGCTCCCGCGACCGTAACAACAGTGTCTCACACTCCTATCCATAAGCCTTGATTCACACATGTGGCTGCGGTTTTCAGTGAGGCAGTCCACTGCGGTTCTGTTCACTGGTTCAGGTGTGATTCAGGTGCAATTTTTTACCTTAAATTGCACCTAAACCGGACCCAAAAACGCACAGGACCCTTTTTAAAACCGCACCGCGGCCACCCCGCACATGTGTGAACCGGCTACATTGAAAACCAGTCCAATTCACATGTTATGCGAATTGGATGCAGTTCAAAATGCTTCCAATTCACATATATGTGAACTGAGCCTTATAGCCAATCTGCATTTTTTTTTTCTTAAGAGCCTGTAAAGCAGGTCCAATGCCAGGTACAAAGCCAGGCTCCTGCAGACTTTGTCTGCCGTGCCTGATATGGGCAGGCAGTTACTGAAGTCCAGGAAGTTCAATGAGAACTGCAAGCCGTCTGCAGCGATGGAAGAACTCTGTGAATAAATGATGTAGTCGTGTGGGTGGAGCCCAGCACAGCAGTGCTGAATTTGAACTGTGAGCGTTGGTGTGGGGAGGAGATCCCTTGTCCACTGTCACAACCAAGAATCAGGTTGAGGTGGCGGCAAGTGATTCAGTAACATGTTACACCCTAAATATGGGTGTAACATGTAACACGTTACTAAAGGTGAACTTATCCTTTCAGTTAACAGCCAACACTAGTAACTGTAATACAGTAGTTATAATTCAATAGTTACAATTCTGTAGGTGCCCTGCATATCTCCCAAACCTGTACGGTTCAGGAGATATGCAGTGTACTAGATGTGCCGATGTAATTTTGGCACATGCGCAGTGAAGAAACGGCCTCCGTGCGGTTTCTTCACTGAGATCGTGCCGTGACTGGCGGCTCCGGCAGAGTGGCATCACGCGACGCCGGCCATCAGGCCTCACTGGGTTTATTTCTGCTTTAAGTACTGTATGTTCAAACTGTGGAGCATTCCAGATGAACTGGTTAGGCAACATATAGGTTCCTGGAGGGATAGCATCAGTAATGCTTCTCATTCTATACTCAGGAGTGTCTGATAATTGCTATAGGCCCAACGACATAAAAGACATTGGCAATACAAGCAATTGCTAGAACATTCTTAAAGAAAACAAAATGTTCCTAGTAGACAGAGCACCTTACCCTCTTGTACTGAATTGTATTGTTACTGTACTGTTTCTTTTTATATTGTAAAGTGATGCACAAACTGTTGGCACTTACCATACCAAGCTGTACTCTTGGTATGATTTTCTTTGCAGCTTGGATCAATGTAAGTATGCAAATCTCCTATATATTCCCGGTCGGTAGAACACAATGATTGCTGCTAGCAGTTATAGCCACTACAAACAGCTTGCCCACATATGGGTCGAATGTCAGCTGGTCCTTGCTGAACCAGCCATGATTTGATCCATCTATGGTCAGCACTACTATAACAATAGCAGCGATCTCCAGGGTCGCGGGAGCCTTCCCAGCCAATAGAACACAATGATTACTGCTAGGGGCTATAGCCACTACAAACAGCCTGCCCCCACATATGGGTTGAATGTCAGCTGGCCCTTGCTGAGCCGGCCATGATTTGATCAATCTATGGCCAGCTTAAAGAGGAAGTAAACCCTAATGGGTTTTACTTCCTCTTCATTGCTCAGCATTACCCTGCAATGTAAAAGCATAATAGGCTAGTATGCATCGCATACAAGCCTATTATGCGACACTTACCTGCATTGGAAGCCCGCGCTGTCCCCAATGCTGCACTGCATCTTCGCCGCTCTTCCTTCCGGGGCCGCGATCTCCGGCTCTGTGATTTGCCGGAGCCGCGCGACGCCACTGCCGCACATGTGCGCGGGAGCCGCCAATCACGGCACAATGTCAGTGAAGAAACTGAACAGAGGCAGTTTCCTCACTGCCCATGTGCCCGATGACGTAGGAACATGTGGATAGACTGTAGATCACCTAAATCGTGCAGGTTTAGGAGATATACAGAAAACCTACAGGTAAGCCTTATTATAGGCTTACCTGTAGGTTAAAGAGGTTGTCAAGAGTTGACAACCACTTTAAAAGAGAAGTTTGTTTTTTCTTTCCAGAATCATACTTACTGCATGCAGCATCGGTCCCCCGTCGACTCCAACACTGAGAACCGAGCGATCAAACATTGCAGATTGCTCAATTCTTAGGGCTCCTTGAGCAGGGAGCTGGTGACTATCAGCCACCAGCTCTCTGCTCTGCCACCCCCCCCCCCCCACGCGCTGACTGGAGCGCTGGCTGTGGAGGGCGCAGGAGCGGCCGGCGCAGGCTCTCAGCGGCTCGCTGAGAGGCTGAGCAGGGTGCCAGTTCAGGCATGTGGGTGGATCTCGACTACATAGTCCCAATCTTGCCCAAGCCTGGACCAGCTCTGTGAGGTCAGCCCGCTGTCTGCTGAAAATGGGCCACAGGAGTGCAGAACGAACTGCACTCCTGTGATCCACAGGAGAAGTACAGCCGAGCGGACTTTGGCTGTACTTCTCCTTTAAAACCACTAGACCAGCAAGGCAGAAGAAGAGGACAGCAATAATGGCAGCCTATTTAGCAAGACAAAACAAATAGTGATGAAGAAACTAAATGGCATAACATGGATACAACAGCCAAAAGCAAGCGATCTGATTTAATCTTAGAGAAGTTTAGGAAGTCAGGCTTCCAAAACTATGGAAGATCTTAGCTGATGAGTGGTTATACATTACTTCAATCAGCAAGCCAGTTTAAATTTCCTTTACTATTTTTATCTCCCACTGCCACTGTCAAAGAGAAAAAGGAGCATATTAATACATCCAATATACATGTTATAGATTTTCTTATTAAATGTAAGCGGCTTTCTAACATGCATTCATCAAGTGACAGGGTATGCCGTCTGCTGCAGCCTATACGGTCTGTCCCTAATGCAATGGTAGACAACAACCAAAATGCTGTGAGAGATGGCTCCCCAGACAATAGAAAATATGGTTAACTCATACAGCTAGTACAAGACTAGGCATACATGGAAAATAAAGCTAAGTGGATTGTTTTCCTAGCAGCACTGAAAGCGTTTACACAGATCAGCTTTAGATAGCTTGAGGCCCTCTGCTTTAATGAAGCTTCGAGTGTTAGCCGCAGGCTGGCAGGGCATGCTGGAAAAACATCTTCACAGCTGAGACACAACAGGCTGCACTGCCTCCTATTTAACATGATAAAAAAATCAACACAAGACAACTTACCGTGAAAATTCGAAGCAAGGTTTTCATGTACAGCCGGCGGATGCCGAATGAGACCCCAAAGATGGCAGGGACGATGATGAAGACAAGGAGAAGGGTGAACCAGAGTGTAACAGACAGGCCTAGGAGATTACATAGCACGCTGTCAAAAGGCAACAGGGAGCTCATGGTGTGGGAGAAGAATAAACTTGATGTAACCAACAGGGTTCGCCAAGGGAGAGGACAAATTATAAATAAGGTGAAAGAGCAGCACTTTGTTGGTCAATGACTTTGTAGCTTCTTCAGAAAAGAAAGTAAATGGAGAGGCTATACCACAGCCATACGGCAATATCCACAAACTAAGATTTTTACTTTAGCAAACTCCGTTGTTGATAGAGCAGGATAATAAAACGGTACAAATTTTCCTCTGATGGCAGTGACCTTTTCCACATATGTATGGATGGCAGATGTCTATGGCCACTTGGCCCAACCTAGTACAGGTTTTTGGTCTATCTGTCTGTAATGCCAGTATTCAAGTCTTTCCTTTCTGGAGATCATTGACAAAGTTTGCTTTCATCTGTGATGCCCACTGAACATGTCCAATCCAGTCTTTAGCCGTGGTGCCCACATTCAGAGTCCATTCTCCAGTCCAATAATATATGAGCTCGTCCTGGTACAGGCATGACTTGTTGGTCAGATTCTGGGGGTGTGGGACTCCTCTCACCGGGCATATGCTGACCGCCTCATCCTCCTCCTGGGCAGAAATGCTGGTGCCAGCCTGTAGGAGACAAACACAGACAGCCGGCTAAGGGAGAGCAGCCAAGACTCAGGGTCAAAAGGAGAAAAAAGGGAGGAATTACAAAGAGGCAGAGGGCATGGACAAATGGAAAAGTAGGAGAGAGTGCAGAAGAAATCTGTACTGGAAAACATGAGCCAGCACACAACATGATGCCCCTGCATGTTATGACAGCAGGGAAAGTCACGCTGCTCCATGCCATCGAGTTCCTCCAACTTGTTTGTGTTCAACACACATGTGATCACAAATAATACAGCGCCTGGAAAATCAGGACAGTGATCTCCAAAGCACTCATTAATCACATCGCTCCTTAACACAAGGGCACAGGTAAAGCCGGGTGGATAAAAATCAAAGAAAAAAAATAAAAAAATAAAAATCAGTTTTTTTTTTTTAATTTAAATCTGATTTTTTTTTTATTTTTAGCAAATTTATTTTAATAGAATGCTTTATGAGCAAAAATGTAACATCTTACATATACAAAAAAAATGGGCTAGCAGCACTGTTTGTCTATTTTTTTTTTTTTTTTTTGAAAGGGTAATTTTTCCAAAAAAATTGCGTTTGAAAGACCGCTACGCAAATACCGTGTGACATAAAATATTGTAACAACTGCCATCTTATTCTCTAGGGTCTCTGCTAAAAAAAAAAAATATATAATGTTTGGGGGTTCCAAGTCATTTTCTAGCAAAAAAAAGGGATTTTATTATAACTTACCGTAAAATCCTTTTCTCCGAGTTCACTGACAGACGCAGCCTCTTCTTGACTTTGTGGGTTTTATGTTCGTCTTACTAGGAGTTAACTAGGCAGGGAAAGAGTTCAGCTGGCCCCTCCCCTGGGGGCCGTCCTCCTTTCCTACAATAAAACCCCCCCTCACAGAGGACTCTCCAGTTTGTACACAAGCCGTACCAAAACAGAGCCCAGAGGGGTGGGTGCTGCGTCTGTCAGTGAACTCGGAGAAAAGGATTTTACGGTAAGTTATAATAAAATCCCTTTTTCTCCTACGTTCACTGACAGACGCAGCCTCTTCTTGACTTTGTGGGGACGTCCCCAAGCTGTGTCAAAAAAAGAGGGGTGGGTAAACGCAAAA
>BLSH010103245.1:174736-211546 GCA_018402905.1 Glandirana rugosa
ACACACACACACACACACACATATACATACACACACACACACACACACATATACATACACACACATATACATACACACACACACACACATATACATATACACATATGCACACACACACACACACACATATATATACATACACACACACACACACACACACACACACACACACATATACACATATTCACACACACACACATATACATACACACACCCCAACTCACCCCATCAGTCTCCTCACGTATCACTAACTTATTAACAGACGTATCTGCCTGGATGTCCCACCACTTTCTTAAACTCAACTTGTCCAAAACTGAACTCATAATATTTCCTCCCCCACATTCCAGTTCCCCCGACTTCTCTGTCAAGAGCAATGGCACAACCATCCACCCATCCCCACATGTCAGGGTGCTTGGTGTTATCCTGGACTCTCAACTCTCCTTTTGGCCCCACATCCAATCACTTTCTAAGGCTTGCCGCCTCAACCTCTGCAACATCTCTAAAATACGTCCCTTCCTAACCAATGAAACCACAAAGCTCCTGATTCACTCCCTGGTCATCTCTCGCCTCGACTACTGCAACTCCCTCCTCATTAGTCTACCTTTAAATAGGCTATCCCCCCTCCAGTCCATCATGAATGCCGCTGCCAGACTCATCCACCTTACAAACCGCTCAACGTCTGCCACCCCTCTCTGCCAATCCCTCCATTGGCTGCAACGAATTAAATTTAAAATGCTAACAATCAGCTACAAAGCCATCCACAACTCTGTGCCCAGATACATCACCAACCTTGTCTCAAAATACCAACCTAACCATCCTCTTCGCTCCTCCCAAGACCTCCTGCTCTCCAGCTCCCTCATCACCTCCTCTCATACTCGCCTCCAAGACTTCTCCCGAGCCTCTCCCATCCTCTGGAACTCCCTACCCCAATCGGTCAGAATGTCAACATATCTATCCACCTTCAAGCGATCCCTGAAAACCTTTCTCTTCAGGGAAGCCTATCCTGCCACCACCTAATAACTACACTCCTTTTTTTCTCAATCAGCTCATCCCCCGCAGTTTACTGCCCTCTCGTATCATTTAACCCTCCCTTCTAGATTGTAAGCTCTAACGAGCAGGGCCCTCTGATTCCTCCTGTATTGAATTGTATTGTAATTGTACATTCTGCCCTAATATTGTAAAGTGCTGCGCAAACTGTCGGCGCTATATAAATCCTGTATAATATATAATAATAATACACACACACACACACAATCTGGCAGATTTCCGTCCAACCAAAGACAGAGGTCGGTGTGGTGGCCCCCTGAGCAGAGGCCGGTGTTGGGTGTGAGTGGGGTGCACATTACACATCTCATAGAAGTGCTGGACCTTCCTCCTGACTCCTCCCCCACATTGTTCTCTATCGCCCCCCTCTGTCCAGCACACACCCCCGGGGTGACAGATGGGGGGGAGGCGGCGCGCACACACAGTACAGTCCGGACGGTCAGCTGGGCACTGCGTGACGTCACCGCCGGCCGGGATTCACACATAAAAAGAGACCTGCGAGCTACGTCACCCCCCACCTCTACTCAGTCACGGCACGGCGGGGGACCCCCCAACACACCCTCAATAAAGACATACTCACACCCACAGCCGCCACTCACCCCTTTCGTCTCCGTTGTCTGCCCGCGTTCCGGCGACGTCAGCGCGCAATGTGCAGTGAGCGCGCACGGACGTACAGTCAGCAGATGGGAAAGCGAATTGAAGCAACAGCGCATGTGCACAAGACTTAGCGCGCAGCGCCACCTGGTGGCTGGTATTGAAGCAGCATTGTCAGAGCAGATCTTCACCCAAGAAACCAACTTATCCATTTGAAGACCAAGATTTTTCCAGCACTTTTTGTTTATAAGTTTAAAGCAGAGTTTCCACACTTTTTTTTTAGTTTACTAAAAGTCAGCAGCTACAAAAAGTGTAGCTGCTGACTTTTAATAATCGCACACTCACCTGTCTCGCGTAGGGTTGCCACATCATCCCTTTAATCCAGGACACATATGAATTACATAGGTTCTGAGGCTAATTTAATGAAGATAAGGCACCAAGTGAGTTTAATTACCACCTTAATCAGCCACAGAACCTGTGTAATTCATATGTGTCCTGGATTAAAGGGATGAGGTGACAACCCTAGTCTTGCGGTCCAGCGATGGCTGCACCCAAAGCCTCGCGCGTCTCCCCCTTCCTCCCGACGGCCCCGCCATTCCTAGTGTGGGCAGCTGGCCCGCGCACTGCGCATGCGCGAGTCGCGTGTTCCTAGTGACCAGGCGGTCTTCTGGGACCTGTGATGTGTCCCGGAAGATTGCCAGGAGGGAGGGGCCGCCTAGGAGGAGTCGCCTAGGCGTCCCAGAAACAGAAGGAGGAAGCGTGACAGGAACTACCTGTCTAAACAAGGTACACACTCCCCCCCCCCCCCCACAAAAAATTACATGCCAAATGTGGCATGCAAGGGGTGAGGAGTGCTTAAAGCAGAGTCCCACCCAAAATTGGAACTTCCGCTTTAAGTACTGGTGACCCCCTGACATGTCACAATTGGGGGGGTACCCAGTTTTCATAAGTATCCAGCTTCCCCTTCCTTTCCTGGTGCAGCAGCGCCGGAAGGAAGTTCACTTCTTCCCCTCTCCCTCCCTGCAATCTTCTGGAACACGTCACAGGTCCCAGAAGATTGCCCAGCGATTCACAAAACGCAGCTTGCGTATTCTCAGTGTGCGCCCAGCTGTGAAGCCACAGCGGGCGCCCACATTTGC
Organism: Glandirana rugosa; assembly: GCA_018402905.1. Lineage (NCBI taxonomy): Eukaryota > Metazoa > Chordata > Amphibia > Anura > Ranidae > Glandirana > Glandirana rugosa. Next base: position 177,514 of record BLSH010103245.1, read on the forward strand.
TATGCCGGCGCCGAGGGGGAGAGGAGCGAGGCATCGGGCGGCCGCATCGCTTGACCGCGGGACAGGTGAGTAGCCATTTATTAAAAGTCAGCAGCTACACTTTTTGTAGCTGCTGACTTTTAAATGGGTGGAACTCCGCTTTAAATCAATATTTTTTTGCTAGAAAATTACTTATAACCCCCAAACATTAAACATATATATATATATATTTATTTATTTTTTGTAGCAGAGACCCTAGGGAATAACATGGTGATTGTTGCAATTTCACACAGTTTTTCCAAATGCAATTTTTTGGGAATAAATAAACTTTAATGAATTAAAATAAAACACAATATATTGTTTTGTAAACAAATTGTTTTGTAAAATATGAAAGCTGATGTTACACAAGCAAATAGATATCTAACACGTCACGCTTTAAAATTGCGCAAGCTCGTGGAATGGCAGGAACCTGCAGTACTTAAAAATCTCCATAGGTGACACTTTAAACATTTTTTTTTTAATCAGAAAAGTTGTTTATTGTGTCAGAATATCAGATGTACAATAAAGGAGCATTAAAACAATGAAGAATGATTCAGTAGCATATACAGTTATACCATATAGTTATAGCCGTAGATGGACAACAAAAGGGCTCAACCTATTGTATATTATTGCGTCATAGCAGAAGGGAACAAAGACATCCATCTAATCATTATTTACCATCATTCTCACATGTACCTAGCTGAGCTGAGTAGTGACACTAAGGCAAAATATCAAACTAGAGTAATGTATATAAGTCTGTTGTCCTCCAACGGGTGGACCAACCACCTTACTGAAAGCCAGTGCCTAATACCATGTCTCCACACTTTCAAAATTTTTACAGATTACCTGTTTACAGTTACAGAGGAGGTGCAGCACTAGAATTATTTCTCCCGCACTAAAGTATATAGCAATACGTCACATGTGTGGTGCAAACATTGTTCACAGATATGCGCGCACGACTTACCTATGCGTTTGCTTCTGCGCATGAGCACAAATGGGATGGGGGGGCCTTCATTTTTTTTTTTAATTTTATTTAATTGTTATCACTTTTTTTCCTATTACAAGGAATGTAAACATCCCTTGTAATACAAATAAGGATGGCAGGTCCTCTTTATGGAGAAATCTGGAGTCAAAAAGACCCCAAATCTCTCCATTACCTTTAAAAGCAAAAAGATCAAAAACATTTTTAGATCTTTTGCTTTAAAAAAAAAAAGTGTTTACTTCCACGCTAGATCAGAAGTGACGTCATGATGTCGCTCCGGTCCTCCAAGGTCATAGAGGCAATCAGAGACAATCTGGTCTCTGTTTGCCTCTGTGACCAGCAGGCTGCACTATCAGATCATTCCTCAGACGCACCTGTGAAAATGGTAGGCCCAAGAAACACCAGCGAGCGGCGGGAAGAAAGGGATGTCCCCTCCCGCTGCTTCTGAAAGCAATCCAGTGGCTAATGAGACGCTCAGAGTGCTTTCATGAGAAAGCCAGCTGCTGGCTGAAAAAAAAAAAATACCAGGGTTATGACTGATATCTTCAGCCATAACCCCAGTAAACAACTTGCAAACCGCAACTTATATATATGTTTAGCAAACCATGGAGCTTCAATAGAGCATCCAAAAATCTATTAAAGTGATCATATCAAAGCAGTAAATTTCAGGCCAAGCAGGACCCCTTCATCAGGCATACTGTATACCAGTGGTTCTCAACTCCTATCCTCGGGACCCACCAACAGGCCAGATTTTAAGTATTACCTTGGGGAGATGCAGACTAGAATACTGCAATCACTAAGCAGCAAATGATATCACCTGTGATGTATTTCAGTTATCCTGCAAACCTGGCCTGTTAGTGGGTCCCGAGGACAGGAGTTGAGAACCACTGCTGTATACGAAGGCACATTTTAGGGTTGCCACCTTTTCTTCAAGCCAAACCTAAACACTAATGCCCCTTTCACACAGGCTTTCTGATCAGGTCCGCCTCTCAGTTTTTCAGGCAGACCTGATCGGACCCTCCATTCACTCCTATGGAGCGGCGGATGTCAGTGGTGACATGTCCGCTGACACCTGCCGCTATCCGATCTGATCTGGGAAATCCAGACGAATGGGGGTCCTATTTTCCATCCGTCTGGAGGATGGGATCGGACAGGTGGACCATTTTCATCCGATCTCCCCATAGAGAACAGCGGGGCTCTAACAGGTCCGTGTCAACGATGATTGGAGACGGACCTGTCATCTGCCTGCTCAGCAGGGATCAGCAGATCGATCCCCTGAGCAAAGGAGTTCGTCAGGCGGACTGGCCGTGTGAAAGGCCCACTAGCACAAGGCACGGCACTTGCTTAACTCAACCCATTCAACTGAATGGGACTGCGCTGCACAGTTCACCCTGCGCTCTGTGAAACGATCAGGGGGTGCCATTAACTTTGTATTGGCACCCGCAGCGGTTGGCAGATAGCAGTGTGAAGTCCCTGCGGGAGAGATACGATGCGCTGGAATCATGCTGGTTCGCACATCGCTACAGTGTGAACCGGGTCTAAGGCTGTTCATCCATTCCAGTATATTCTATGAAATCAGCGGGGAACTGGGGACAGGAATAGGACTATTGCTGAGGAACCTCTTCTATGCAGCAATTACAAAAAACTTCTGCTCAGCTGGGGGCTAGGGGAAGGAACGCTATTTAACCCCCTGGGCTCAAGTGCTTACCTCCTGCGCTGATTCAGCCTGCATTGTGGCTCTGTGCAATATTTGCTCAGCTGGTGGCCGGGGAAGGAACATGATTGGTTAATGATTTCAGGCACAAGTTCTTATCTTTATTCAGCAGTTCAGACAATCTTATCTGAGTCCTGACCTCCACTTCTGTACAGATCAGCTGGGCAATGTAATTGCCCAACCGCAGCACAAGGATTGCCTGAGCCCCAAAAATCATCAATCCTTGTGCTGCGGTTCCCGGCAATTACATTGACCAGCTGATCGGTATAGAAGTGGACCTCGGGACTCAGATATGATTGTCAGAACTGTTGATTAAAGATAAGAACTTGATATCATTAACTAGATATGTTCCTCCGCCAGCTGAGCAGAAGAAGTGCAGAGCCGTAGTGCAGGCTGAATCATGTGCCCGGGTACCAGGCAGAAGGGGACCTGGACACATGATTCAAAATCACTCAAAACCCGTACTGTCCGGGTGAATCCTGGACAGGTGGTAACCCTAGAACATTTACATTGCTTCCTTTTTAAAAAATACCAGTCCCCTGGCTGCCAAGCTGTTCTCTTGGCGAAAACCCTAAACTCTCCTATCCTCTCCAGCCAAGGAAGCTGCCACCTTAGCCTCTGTTTCATCTGCAGTTGCCATGGTGATGTGCATGTGATCAGCTATCACACCAGATATTTGATGGCTTGACAGTTCATTTGAGAGCACAAGGATGCCTTGAATGTTAGGCCCTCATGCATACTGGACGCTTTGGCCATCTCTCCTAGACGCCTTTCCTCCCGGCAGTGGCACCATTTCAGTGGAAGAAAACACACTTGATGTTTGTAAACGAGTATAGTGCAATTAGGCGTGCTTAGGTGCATCAAGTACTTGAGCATTTATTGCCGACCACTCCTACAAGGCGGCCAGACTATGCAGGATCACACACATATATATATATATATATATATATTTATATATATATATATATATATATACAGTATCTCACAAAAGTGAGTACACCCCTCACATTTTTATAAATATTTTATTATATCTTTTCTTGTGACAACACTGAAGAAATGACACTTTGCTACAATGTAGAGTAGTGAGTGTACAGATTGTATAACAGTGTGAATTTGCTGTCCCCTCAAAATAACTCAACACACAGCCATTAATGTCTAAACCGCTGGCAACAAAAGTGAGTACATCCCTAAGTGAAAATGTCCAAATTGGACCCAATTAGCCATTTTCCCTCCCCGATGCCATGTGACTCGTTAGTGTTACAAGGTATCAGGTGTGAATGGGGAGCAGGTGTGTTAAATTTGGTGTTTTCGCTCTCACTCTCTCATACTGGTCACTGGAAGTTAAACATGGACTCTCATGTCAAAGAACTCTCTGAGGATCTGAAAAAAGAATTGTTGCTCTACATAAAGATGGCCTAGGCTATAAGAAGATTGCCAAGACCCTTAAACTGAGCTGCAGCACGCTGGCCAAGACCATACAGCGGTCTAACAGGACAGGTTCCACCCAGAACAGGCCTTACTATGGTCGACCAAAGAAGTTGAGTGCACATGCTCAGCGTCATATCCAGAGGTTGTCTTTGGGAAATAGACATATGAGTGCTGCCAGCACTGCTGCAGAGGTTGAAGGGGTGGGGGGTCAGTCTGTCAGTGCTCTGGCCATACGCCGCACACTGCATCAAATTGGTCTGCATGGCTGTCGTCCCAGAAGGAAGCCTCTTCTAAAGATGATGCACAAGAAAGCCTGCAAACAGTTTGCTGAAGACAAGCAGACTAAGGACATGGATTACTGGAACCATGTCCTATGGTCTGATGAGAGCAAGATAAACTTATTTGGTTCAGATGGTGTCAAGCGTGTGTGGCGACAACCAGGTGAGGAATACAAAGACAAGTGTGTCTTGCCTACAGTCAAGCATGGTGGTGGGAGTGTCATGGTCTGGGGCTACATGAATGCTGCCGGCACTGGGGAGCTACAGTTCATTGAGGGAACCATAAATTCCAGCATGTACTGTGACATACTGAAGCAGAGCATGATCCCCTCCCTTCGGAGGCTGGACCGCAAGGCAGTATTCCAACATGATAACGACCCCAAACACACCTCCAAGATGACCACTGCCTTGCTAAAGAAGCTGAGGGTAAAGATGATGGACTGGCCAAGCATGTCTCCAGCCCAAAACCCTATTGAGCATCTGTGGGGCAAGGTGGAGGAGCACAAGGTCTCCAACATCCACCAGCTCCGTGATGTCGTCATGGAGGAGTGGAAGAGGACTCCAGTGGCACCCTGTGAAGCTCTGGTGAACTCCATGCCAAAGAGGGTTAAGGCAGTGCTGGAAAATAATATTGGCCACACAAAATATTGACACTTCGAGCCTAATTTGGACATTTTCTCTTAGGGGTGTACTCACTTTTGTTGCCAGTGGTTTACAGCAAATTTACACTGTTATACAAGCTGTACACCAGTAGCCCTCCAGCTGTTGTGGAACTACATTTCCCATGAGACATTGCAAGGCTGGCAGTTACAATTACTCCCAGAGGCATGATGGGACTTGTAGTTCTGCAACAGCTGGAGGGCCCCAGGTTGCCTACCCCTGCTGTACACTCACTACTTTACATTGTAGCAAAGCGTCATTACTTCAGTGTTGTCACATGAAAAGATATAATAAAACATTTACAAAAATGTGAGGGGTGTACTCACATAAAAAAAAAACAGAAAACAAAACCATGCTATCCGGCGCTAAACTAAACATTCAGGTTCCTCTCTATACAGTGTGGGGCTGTCCCCGAAACCCACAAAACATAAGCACAGTGCAGACCTTGATCTTTGAGTCTAAAATAGCACACAAAGCTTTCTCAGCTTTCTCCCTCTGAGATGCAGGATAGAGCTCTCCTCTGCTCTCTTTCTGTTCATTAAATGCAGGTGGAGAGGGGTTTGAGTGGACCAGAAAGTCTCGGCCGAAACCAGCTCTGCCACTGTGGCTGGCAAAATCCAGGTCGTACTCTCATTAGTTGCCTCAACATGATCGCATTCGAGGTGACAAGTATCTCCGTCCACTATTTCCCCTTGCATAACGTCACAATATATATACATAATCCTGCACTTCCAGGTATCGAGCGCAAGTGCACGCCACTGGGAGCTCACTCACGCTGTTATTTTACACAGCAGGACACGCGGACCCAATGTCTGCCACCACACGCTGCTCGTTTGGTATACTGACAGAATGGCATCTGCCTATGTAAACAAGGCAGATTGCTGTACTGTCAGTACAGAAGGCATAGATCCTGTGTTTCTGCAAAGCCGAAACACTGATCCATGCCTTCCACTAGTAAAAGCACCTCCCCCACTACACTGAAACATTAGCTAGACACACAGTTAACCCTTTGATCGCTCCTGATGTTAGCCCCTTCCCTGCCAGTGTCATTAGTGACTGATTGCTGTGATAATGTCACTGGCCCCTTAAAAAGTATCAGTTAGGGGTCCAATTTGTCCACCCCAATCATCATTTACGGAATATCAGATACCAACTGACCCTGCCTTCTTTCTACTCCATGTATCAAACATACCCCCTAAAACCTACAAAAAATCTATTCTTCGACACCTCCTTAATGCTGCCAAGGCATGTATTCTACTTTTTTGGAAAAAAAAACACCCCCGTCCATAATCAGCTGGCTGCATAGGATTGAAGATATCAACAAGATGGAGGACTTAATCCTCACATCCCAACACAAGCGGGAACATTATAATAAGACATGGGGAATGTGGAACATGTTCCTACTGTCTGATGAAGGCAAAGCTCTTGTTAGGAAGAGACTGGCATCTTTCTTGGACTTTAGCGCCAATGCGCACGCCAATGCGGGATCGCGCACGCACGCCGTAAATGGCGCCAAACACTGCTATTTGAACCCCCCTGCACCTGTCAGCAAGTGTTGTCCATTCTACAGCGTTCCTATCCCAGTGACCCCCCAGCGTTTGTTCCTAAGAGTCTTCCTGTACCAGTGACCCCGGCTGCCCTTTGGACTTAGTTGTTATCTGCCTGCCCTGACCTCTGCCTGTTTACGACCACTCTTCTGCCTGATCCCTTTGTACTTCACCTGCCTGCACGTTGCCGACCCAGCCTGTACCCTACTACCCGTTTGCCTGATTCTTCTGTACTACTCAGCCAGCAAGTTACCGACCCGGCCTGCACCACTACCCTTCCAGCTGCACGAGCTCCAGCGGACTTCTACCTGACATCAGAGACTTGTCCAGCCCTCGTGCTCCCCTGTGCTCCAGAGCTCCCTGTCTGCACTATCAGGGGTTCTCGAACCAGGGCCGTAAGAGAGGTTGCCCCCCGCATAAGCCAGACTCATCCACCAGGCACATGACGGCTCTTTTGGACCCTTTGGCCTCGCCCTAATTATGCTCATCATGGGTTTAACTCAATCCGATAGACATCCACGGTCCCTGGCTCCATAGTCTCCCCGCAAGTTCCCTCTTCCCCTTTCCCCTCTCTTTCCCTAATCTCTTCCCCTCCTACTTACTCCCTTTTGCTATCTCCCCCTATACTCTTTTATTGTCGCATCATAGCAGTAAAACATCCATAAATGCTTATGCATTTCGGCCTTAGGCCTTCATCAAAGCAAGCAAGCATGCTATGATGAAGGCCTAAGGCCGAAGTGCGTCGAAATTTATGGATGTTTTACTGCTATGATGCGACAATAAAGTTCTTATAAGGAAGCCATCGAGTTGCCAGCATTTTTCTACTATATAACTCTTCTGGAGTGGTTAATTGGCCAAAATAATAATTTATTCTGGCCATTGAATTAACGCTGATGCACTAAACGCACCTAGTGTTAACGTGCATTTAGATGCATATTTTTCTGCTAAAACCCTGCTGCTCCTCCTAGATGCGCTGACAGTGGGGGGTCTGCCTCTAAACTTCTCTAATCACTTATGTGTGCATGGACACATAGGCTAAGAGGCATGGGCATTTAGAAACAAAAAAAAAAAACAACAACAGATGCACCTTAAGGGCAGCGTTAAAAATGTCTAGTGCATGAGGCCTAACTGTTTTGGGAAACTGTTAAATCAATGGGTTTAGTTCCAGTTAAAGGATTACTTTAGCTTTACCAGCAAACTTAATAAATACAAAAGGAATGTGCTGCTCCTAAATAATAATAATAAAAAAAAAAAATAATAATTAAAGATAAATTGGCGACTACCTCATAAATAAAAAACATGCAATGTCAAATCAAAACCAAAGGAGCGCCTATTTAAATCCGTGCAAATAAAAACACGTGAATATCATATCAGAAAATATGCTAAGCATCCATCATAAATAAAATATAGTCCATAAACCATCTAAAAGTCCATGATTAGACACCCAAGATGCAAATGAAAATCTTCCTGCCACTGTTGTGCTGATAAAGTGGAAATACATCCAGTGATTAATCCCCTAGGGGAGCAACTCGCTGTCATAATCGACCCCCAAGATTAATGGAAGATCTAAAAGCACTTTTGTATAATCCACTCTGGACTGCCGTCCTCATATATGAATACAGATCACAGATGGATACATCAAGATAGAAATCACATAGGCATGGAAAAGGAGGCTAACAATAGTGAAGTACCGCTAAAAAACTTTTTAGTAACAAATAAAACGTTATACTTGCATGGACAGAAAAAGTGACCGTGTGTCATAAATCCAACAAAATGCTACAGACTCTCACTCTGGCGCTACAAAGCAGGCACTTCCGTATCTCCAAACCTCCAAGGGGGTGGTGACACTCTGGGATGACAACACTGGGTTCCCAGTGTCATAATCATGCTTGGACTTTTTCTTTAGAACAGCAGAACAGAAGTTTTGGGGGTGATTAGAGCAGCAGGGACAATCACTGAAACCGACACCCCTGTGGCCCCTCAGCTTCTCCTTCTCTGCCTCTTACCGGCTTTCAGGTGCTGAAGGTGGAGCCTCAGGGAGGTCAGTTTGAGTATTTGCCACCCCTCCACTGCTCCAATCACTCTCCTTCCCGCTGCTTTGATCCTCTGTGTGCCCCCTTCCCCGCAGCACTTCAGGGTTCTCCTCTTCCTCCTGCTGGCTGCAGCTGCTGCGGGGCCAGGGCCATCCTTAACATTGATTGGACCATGGGAAAACATATTCTTGGGCCCTCCCGAATCCACTTATCAACTATTTGGGGGCAGTGCAGGGCTCAAGAGGCAGCTGTTTTGGGCCCCAAAACAATGACTGGGCCCACGGAAGCTGCCCCTTTTGCCATATGTTAAAGACAGACCTGTGCAGGGCAGAAGAGGATCAGTGCCAGGATAAGGGAGCATTTCAGTAGGTAAATATGTCATATTTACCAAGCCCACTTGAACAGTTCCACCAGGAGGCTGTAATTGTCCTTTGCCAATTATAATCGTGCCTAGTCTGCTTATGATTGGCCAAGCACAATGACAGCTTCCTGGCAGGATTGCTTAAATGAGTTCAGACTAGGATCCAAACACAAGTGCAAATAAAAAATGGCAATCCCCTGCACTCAAGAGAGGTGTACTGGAAAACGTCCCTAGGCTGTTCAGAGACTGGCACAGGCTTTGCTGCTCATAATGGGCTGGGAGACCCACCGGAAATACTTAAAAATAAGGAACAGAGGGTGCACCAGACTAGTGCATTACCTTTTCTGATGAACTTTGTGTTAAAAAAATAGATGTATACTCACAAACAATATCAGCACAGCATATGGAACTCAAAGCGACCTGGTCACCTAGACCAATGTTTCTCAACTCCAGTCCTCAAGTGCACAGGTGATTTGATCAGTTTCACTGCCTTAGTAATTATCACAGCTGTTTCATCTGAGGGAAATCCTGAAAACATGACCTGTTGGGGGTACTTGAGGACTGGAGTTGAGAAACATTAACCTAGACAAGTCCCGGATGCGAGAAGACCCGCAAAACAATTGGCTCTAGTGAAGAGGGGATCTTCCCTCGAAATGCATCAGATTTTTGATGGTCTTCTCGTGGCCGGGACTTGTCTAGATGACCAGGTTGCTTTGAGTGCAATATGCTATGACTTATTGCTGATGTTGTTTGTGAGTATACATCTATTTTTTAACACAATAGAGTTAATTACAAAGGTAATGCACTAGGCTGGTGCACCCTCTGTTCCTTGTTTTTTAGGATTCAAACACACTTGATCTCATGCCTACCCCTCGACCATGTGCCTGCCTGTGTGAGGGGCACAGTGGCCAGAGAGGGAACGCATGGAGGAGGAGTGAACAGTTCAATGTGGCTCTAAATGATGCATGCACCTGATCATTCTAGAACAGAGGCCCATCAGACTATTAATACTAAAATACTAGAGTTTCTTAGACACGCTATATGATTTCCCCATGCCAACACACATCAACCTAAATGTAATTAACATGGGCACTTAATGCAATGCACATGCTGTAAATTCAGCCTGAAGCCAGGTGGCTTGCATTTTTAGAATGAGGTCAAAGCAGCAGCAGGCATATATCTCTGAATACATACCTTATTTCATGATGTACAGCAGACTTTCTTAACCTTTTCAACACAGAGGAACCCTTGAAATAACATTCTGGTCTCAGGGAACCCCTACCAAAATTTACTAAATCTACAACTCATGATACATTAGTGTGATGGTCAGTGAGAAGAAGGCTCCTTACACTTGTGGTCATTGAGAAACATTACCCCTTTACAGACAGCTAAAAAGATCAATGGTGTCAGTGGGAACTTATCTAAGGGGTAGAAATTGCTCATTGCTCAAGGAACCCCTAGCAATATCTGGAGGAATCCTAGGGTTCCACTGAACCCTGGTTGAGAAACCCTGATGTATAACTAAAGGCAAGACTTTTTCTCTTTAATACTGTATTGTATAGCATGATAGAACACCTGTCAGAGTTATATCCTTGTCTATGCCCCCGTTAGGGAGCTTCACCCTCTCTATCTGCCCTTTTTGCCCTTATCATTAAAGTGAAAGAAATACCACATTTTGGGTTGTCCCCAGAACTATAATAGAGGGGGAATCTTCCAATGTGACCACTAGTTCTGGTGACTCTGGTGACACCCCAGGATTCCCTCACTCTGGGAGGACTTCCTCTCACTTCCTGATTTGGCTATGGTACACGAAGTGAAGGGAAATCTCTCCATAGGGAAACACATGTAATAAAAAATGACAGAGGCTGTATCCCTCTCTTACTCTAACCAAAATGAAAAAAAGAAAAAAGAAAAAAAGTTTTGCCTATAGTTCTACTTGCATAGCCCCAGTTTTTAGATTAGTAATTTGCAAGCAAATTTGTCTTTTGGCTAATTAAAATGTGACATGCTGCCGATGTTATCTCTCAGAAAAGGTGGCACCCTCACCTCCGGGGCTGGATTTTCATCCCTGGAGCCCATGGGCAGCAAGATTACCATTCTAAGCCAACACCCCTCTTATAGGATGATCACTACTTTTATAAAGTATATTTTCTTGTTCAACCGATTCTAACCTAATTTAGCATATTGTGACAATAGGTTCAATTCATAAAGCTAACATTCTGGGATTGTTGGGTTCTTGGTATAGATTGTGCTGGAACATTACACACTGGAAACTGTCTTTTTCAGCTGCGGGCCGTCTTTCATGAACATAACAGCATGGCAGTAAGTACAAGAGAGAGAGAGAATGGAGACGTAATCCTCCATCCAAGAGGTAGCCTGTTGCACTAAGAACAATCACTGCAAGTTTTGTACACAAGGTGCAAAGGAGGAAGAATCAATATGAGTTTCTGAAGGAGCAATAATAACATGCTGTAACAGATTATGGGCATCTTTGTCTTGTGTAAATTGTACACTGAACACTGTCTTCTTTTGGTAAAAATCCCAATCTAACAATTTCTGAAGAGTCCAAATGGTCAATTATAGATTCTTCTCCGCAACTAATCAACATGGTGGTATCAGTCCTGTCTGTAGGCAGGGTCACAGCCAAAGAACCCAATCTAAGAGAAAATTACACATAGTCTTATATTGCCCTGAATTACTTTGGATTAATTCGTACGGGTTAACAGTAATAAGCATAAACCGTTCAGAATGCACTGGTGTAAGGCAATCCAAGATTTGTGTTATCGGGCTCTGGCTTGTATGACCAGAGGACCAGAGGAAACCTCACACTTCTATTCTGGTCACTGAGTAATACCCACACCACAGGAGTTGTCCTTTTCTGTCCCTTCTCATTAGGAACCTTTCCCTGTTCTGTTTCTCTAACCAGTGGATTCCTGTCCCTGGCCTACCACCCGCTCCAGGCATGTCAAAATGACGCAGGTCACCCTATTTATATGTGTCCCTCGTCAAGATGGCTGCCAGAGATCTCAAGGGTTTTCAGTGTCCACACAGACAACTGTCTGTCCTGAGAAGAATGATGGAGATTGTAAAGGGACGATTCCCTTAAAGCGATTGTAAACTTTCTTTTTTTTCTTTACATAACAAACACGGTATACATACCTGCTCTGTGCAATGGTTTTGCACAGAGCAGCCCAAGCCTTCTCATTTTGAGTTCCCCGGCAGTGCTCCTGGCTTCTCCCCTCTGTGCCCCCATAGAAAACCACTTGCTATGGGGGCACGCATGCAGACTCACTCCCACACTGCCTCTGTGTGTCCATTGGTGTGATTGACAGCAACGGGAGCCAATGACAGGGAGAGAACTGAAAGAGCGTGCGCATCACTGGATCAAGATCAGGTTTGGGTAAATATAAGGGGGAGCTGAGAATTGAAGGTTTTTTACCTTAACTCAGAGAATGCATTAAGGTAAAAAACAATCAGCCTTTACAACCAGAGAGTCATTTTGGACCAGCCTAGTCATTTCTAGCATGCACAGGACCATGCTGAGCAAATGAACGTAAAATCTTAAGAGCCGGTTCACACTGAGGCGACTTGTCAGGTGACTCAAGTCGCCTGACAAGTCGTCCCCATGCAGTGCAATGGAACCGTTCTAATAGGAGCGACTCAGGTTGCTCCGACTTAGAAAAAGGTTCCTGCACTATTTTCGGGGCGACCTCAGCGCGACTTGCATTGACTTCTATGTAAAGAAGTCTCCTTGCAAGCCGCGCTGAGGTAGCCTCGAACGGGGCGACTTGCTTTGCCCTGCATACCCAGATACTAGAGTACCATCTAGTGAGACACAACATGTGTAAGGATCCTTATTAGAGGAGAGCTTGGGTGTTCCCCAAACTAATTTCTAACCAAACTCCAAACTCGCGCACCTTTTTTTACTCCAATGAGCTGTGGACCAGGTCATTCTCCACCCGTCATCCTGCCTCTTTGTTTACATGAGCTAAGCTGCAGGGTAGGAATGACCCAACCTCCAGCTCATTGGAGTAAAAAAAAGAGAGCAAGTTCAGAGTTCAGCTAGAGATGAATTCGGAGGATGCCCAAGCTAAAGTTGCCAGTGGGAAGATCACTAAGAGAATGCCTCATCCATATGGAATCGCTCCCTCTCTAGCTGAGACAACGAGATGTTTCACCTATCGCTAGCAACTAGGATTGAGCAGTTTTAGGGGCCAGCAAGGGATCTACTCCACAGAAGTAAGTGGAAGACACTCTGCTGCTGGCAATTTGTTGATGAGTCGCCTGTCTGACATCATTCTAAATGTTTTAATGTTAGATGAGTGCAAAACAGTTTGAAAATTAGTCACCTGGTTCAAAATAAAGATCCCTATCATTGTGCTAAATCTTTGTGAATTGAGCCTAATGGCTTGTACACACGTTCCAAAAATCGGACGGAAATCGTTGCCCGAGGAAGAATCGTACGATTTTCGTATGGTGTGTACACTTCTTTCGACAGCCGATCCCGACAGTCAGAACGAAAATTTTCAAAGGAGCAAGCTCCATAATTTTTTTCATACAATACTGGATCGTACGATTTTCGTTTAATCAGTACAGTTGTTGTCTGAAAATACAATACAAATACACTACAGCACATTACATCACTTTCGATTTTTTATTCTGTCGTAGGAGAATTTTCGTACACTCTTCCGATTCGATCTGAGATTAGCATGCAAACAAAAACTGACGATCTTTCGTCTGATTTTCGGATCGCGTGTATGGGCCATAAGGTTGGTTATACAGAGTTAAAGAGTAACTCCGCTTTGTTGAGAAAAACAACATTCCCCTTGGACATTGCAGGGATTTTAAAAATCTCTGTTGCAGATTCCTACCTTTTGTTATTCTGAAGAAATCCCTGTGTGTTTGTATGTGCCCATGTTCAGAGTGAGTCTAATGTGAGTGGTTTCATAATTATGAACCAGCTGCTCCGCCAGCAGGCCTCTAATGAGGAAAGTGGCAGAGTCAGCATCCCTTTAGATGTGATTTCCTATTGGGAGCATCAGACCAAAAATTACATTTTTGTTACAGGGGATGCCTGAACTCGAGAAGCCGGAAGTTCCGTGCGTTCCAACAAACGATCTTGGTATGCACGGAACTTCCGGCTTCTTGATCTGACTTCTCTCATTTGAAATGTGAGTTTATGCTACCTGTTTGGGTACACCTGCCTATGTTATTCTGCACATAAAAGTATTTTGTGTTTCATATGCCCACATCTCTGAGTGCTCGTTTGCAAGCAACAAGACCCTGCGTAGACGGGAGCAACGATCGGGGAATCAACCATTACAGCATGTACGGAGGATTGTACGATCGGTGAGTGGGGAGTGAAAGAGGGGAGCACGTCTGCACTTGTTTTGGTTGCTCCACCTCTCACCCCCACCACTTGCTGAACTTTCTCTGTTTTAGTGTTTTTTGGGGACTGTTTTGGTTTATATGTTGCCCACTAAATCTCCTATAGACGGGACAGCATTTAATAGCTAGCTGGGAGCTATAGCAACCATTTGTGATAGGTACTGTGCACCAATTATCACTATATTTGTTTTTTATGATTATACGTCACTCCAGCCACTTCCTAATAATTTTTTTGCGATATTATTTTCAATATTTTTTCGGGTTATCACATTGTACCTTTATATGTTACAGTGAATACTTACCACTTTTGATATTTACAATGCACCGGTATTTCATATAAGTATTTGATTTCACAGTAGTTTTTATACACCCACCACTATTTGCTTTTCACCTATAGAGTAGCATTTAATCCAGATAAACTAATCCTGTAATACCGCCTCCTTCAGGTGGCAGCGCCCTACCCACTAATTTCCTTTCTTTCTCTTTACCCTTTAATGGGTTTGCTTTATGAGTTAATAAAAGTTAAAGTCAAATTAAACCCCAGTAAAGGGTTGCAGCTAAAACTATTCCACATTTTCATGTTTTTGCTTTATTTTTTTCTATATTGTGTAATTTCATAGTGGGGTAATAGTGGACGTGTACTGGGATTGCTATTGAGGAGGGGGCAACCACTGTGAAATGCAGAAGTTATATATCAAATCTTGAATCCTAGAGGATTTTGGGATCAGAGGGCTGTCATCTTGAAATTTCTTGCATTGTATATCGGCATTTGTTTTAACTAATATCCTTGGTTTGAATTTGTAGAAAGAGATGTGAGTGGTTTGTGTGTGTGGTACTGAAACTGCAGAACAGAACCACCACAGTGCCCTACAGGACTGTTTATAAAAACATGGAGAAAAAAAAAAGAAGAGAAAAAAGTGGAATTGTTTTCTGTAATGACCAGTCATATTAGGGTAATTTTTTGCAGAGAATTACAAGATGAAACTTTTCTCTTTTTTGTTTCATTTCCATTTAATAAATAATCTCCTTGATCAGATAGGATGTTTCTGCCGACTGGGCGGGCACTAATTAAATGTTGAATGTGAAAAAACATACAGCATATAGTAAAATTACAATACAATAAATGATTTAATACTTACAAAGTGCAAAATGTTTACTGATCTCAGACATGAATAGATTACTGGAAGTTAATCTTTTCACTAAGTCTCCTTCCTTACCCTTCACCTGAAATCAACCTGTTCTACTTGGCTGGAGCACATATAGGCTAGTTACTGGATAAGGCCGTCATAACAACTGGCATGCATGCTTTAGTTTTCATTATTTAAAGCAGTAGTAAACCACAGTTGACGAAAAAAAAAAAACCCTGCAATGCAATGTCATAATGTGCTAGTATGCATTGTATATTAGCACATTATGAGAGACTTACCTTAAAACGAAACCCTCCAGTGCCGCGCTGTCACCGCTGAGCGGGCTTCCATCTTCTCCCAGTCTTCTTTCTGGGTTCGTGCCCTCCGGCTATATGAGTGGCCAGGGGCGCGATGACATCACTCGTGCACATGCGCACGGGAGCCACTGTTTATGGCACGGGCTCTGAAGGTCCGACACCGTATGCACCAGTGATGTCATCGGCCTCCTTGTGACTGGCCGGCGTATCTTCTGGGACCTGTGACTTGTCCCAGAAGATCGCCGAGAGGGAGGGGGAAGGTAGACTGCCTTCTCTGAGCCGCGGCGCCAGGGGAGGAAGTGGGCCTCGGACCCTGTGAAAACAGGGTCCCTAGTCACCCCCCCCCCCAGAAAAAGACATGCCAATTGTGGCATGTCAGGGGGTCACCTTCCATTAAAGCAGATGTTCCACTTTTGGGTGAAACCCCGCTTTAATGTAAAAATCATAGTTTTTTTGCCAGAAAAGTAGAACCCCCAAACAATATATATATATATATTTAGCAGACACCCTAGGGAATAAAATGGTGGTCGCAACTTTTTATGTTGCACAGTATTCGCGCAGAAATTTTTCAACCGCCTTTTTTTAAAAAATAAACAGTTAAATGAATAAAAATAAACACTACAGTTAGGCAGATTTTTTTATATAATGTGAAAATGATATTACACCAAGTAAATAGATAACTAACATGTCATGCTTAAAAATTGCGCACACTTTTGGAATGGCGCCCATTTTCAGTACTTAAAAATCTCCATAGGCGACGCTTTAACATTTTTTACAGGTTACATGTTTAGAGTTACAGAGGTGGTCTAGTGCTAGCATTAATTCTCTTACTCTAATGTTCACGGCAATACCTAACATGTGTTGTTTGAACGATGTTTAAATATGCTAAAACAAGTCCTTATGCTGGTTAAATTAGTAAACTATGAGAAGTAAAGAAGGTCCACGTGAAACCTGACTGGCAGACCTGGAGCTGGGCAGTAACACTGAGACAAGCACAGTGGCACTTGGTTATTGGGAAGTTTGACATCTTTGCTCTGGGCATTGTATGGCCTTGTCTTGGCACTGTCAACACCTTTTTTTTTGCTCCATTTTTCATCAATCCGTTGACAGTTGAAAAATAGACATCAATGCATCTCTATGGAAAAAACGGATGAACATCTATTTACATCAGTTTACATCCACATTCGTCAACGTCTGTTTTTTGAAAGCCCTATTTTTGTTCCGTTAAAAAAAAAGGAATGAAAAATGGATGTAAATGGACAAACGGTCCGTTTTTGCAAATGTTTTGCATTGGGAGTTGTTGGGGAGATTGCACATTTCATATTTCCCTATTATTGTTGGTTCATATTGTGGCTCACTAATGAATTCTACGTCTCCACATCATGGTCAAAGGGCAATATAAGGTTATATGTATTGTATATTGTTTTACCTTGCTGATGTAAAGCTTGAGGAATGCAGGATGACCGAGCCCACTATCCCCCTTAAAAGGTGAGATCATTGTCCAAACAACTATGATTGGTCATTTTACTCACATACTAGCCTGTATCTACCACAGCCCAGGCTGGCATAGGCTAGTCCCGTCTCCAGAGCAGCACCATGTAACATGCAAGCGTCTGGTCTGATTACCTTTTGTAAGTATTCGCTAGCACACCAAGGATCACCGTCCAAAGGTTCTTTATTTAAATAAGGATCACATCACAGAGAGTGCAACGTTTCGGAGCCATGCAGGACCCCTTCGTCAGGCATGTGATCCTGACTAAGGGGTGCTACGTGGCTCCGAAACGTTGCACTCTCTGTGATGTGATCCTTCTTTAAATAAAGAACCTTTGGACAGTGATCCTTGGTGTGCTGGCGAATACTTACACATGACTGACGCTTCCAGTATCCAGCTGGTGATCGCTGCAGCACCCACTTCTACACAGGCCTTACTTTGGCAGAAAGGTGTGAGTTAGGAAAATTGACAAGACTGGTCTGATTACCTGTCCACGCCTTAAAAGGGGGGGGGGCTCCATGGAAACAGCACTTATAGTTAAGTATTCTTGATATTTTCTTTATCTTTATCTGTATCTGTCATTACTTTTAATAAATGTTATACTTTTAAGCATTTGTGTGATCTCTCTTTGCATATATCGAACACAACCCTAAAAAATGTGACAATATAGTAGTGTATTTAAAAAATTGATATATAAATTCTAGAGAAAATGATGAGCAACTGATGTAAACTTCATCCGTTTTTTCTTTGAAACAAGGTGACTGAACTGATCAAATGAATGTGTGAAAGGGGCCTAAGTCTAAATTGTCTATGGTGCCTGCAAGTTAGAATCTGGCCACTAGATGTCACTACAGCTAAAGCAGTAAATGGTTGTGCTGGTGCATACAATATTTGTCACTGTAGAATTATTCTCATTACAAGTCAGTGACTTTATTGTTTCTAATTCAACCAATAAAATAGCTGCATTGTTATAATTTAGCTAGTGGAAATGGATCAAAGAAATATATGTTGATTTTTTTTTTGTGCAGCGTTCAGAAACCTGTGAGGTCAAAGTGCTCAAGGGTTTTACTATATCATTGGTTCTTAACCCATTTATATCAAACTCACACATATATTATTCCCCCATCACTGAGCCCCAATCACCCCCCGCCTGCCATGATCATCCAGTGTGGCAGGGGTTTATAGAACTAATGGGCTGTCATAGGCTCTCAACAAGAGTGGCTGACTATGCCCACATTTTCCACATAGCTCCACCATCCATAGAAGCCATACTACAGCTCCTATGCATGGAAAGTGATCTATGAATGGAGGACTGGAAGATGATTGAAAGGCCCACCTCCACTATTTATATACTGTAGCTCATGTTTCATTCATAGAAATTGTAGTACCAGTTTATATGAAGAGAGGATGGGCAGCTCATTGATAGTTCCTATCCCTCCATTCATTAATCCTGTTCTATCCATAGAAGCTATGGGGTGGCTTCTATGAATGAAAGATGGGTGGATGATTGAAAGGTCAATCACGTTCATTAATAATTCATATTTCATACATAGCAGCTATAGTATGTACTATAAAAATACCTGTAATAGATAAAAAAATATATATATATTGGAAGCTAAAAAGCCACATTTACCGTCCCCTGTTAAAGGGCCACTACAAATAGCTATATACACATATAAAATACACATCTGATAATAAGCAGCATCCTTTTCAGGACTTAAAATCAGGAATGTGGCATAAAAACAGGACAGGCATGTTATTACTATGAGCCCAGAGATATGAAGAAGTAATGGGTCTTTTTTAAAGCTAAGGGGTGCCACTAAGGTAAGAAAGAATCCATGCATTTGTGACAGGAGGCGTTACTGGCTAAGCAAGGCTTCTTTTTCTCCACAAGGTGGCAGCAACAGGTTTGCTTTTGTTGAGATTGAAATTAGACTGCAGCCCTCTGGGAGATGTAGTGGGGATGAAAGTCATTGCCAATACTGGGTAAACAACTACTATACCCAGGGATACCATAGAGCAGGAGGAGCAATATAAATGGAAAAGCCTGGGAAGCAGTGAGGTACTGTAGGGGAGCACCAATGGGAGAGAGGCTGTGGAGGAAGAGGTGCTGTGCTGTCTCACTGGGAACAAAGCCAGGTGGCTGAACTGAGCTAGGCTTTGCCATGCTATTGGCTGCTCCAGTACCTATTATGGAACGCCAGTCTGTGACCCAGGCCATTGCTGTTAAGGCCCGCTGGAGGAGCTACGGAGGTGAACTACCAAAATACTTGTCATTCTTCCTGCCACAGCTATTGGTCAATGAACAAAGGGGGGGGGGGCCTTCAATACTTCAGGAGGATTCCAGAGAGAGTGAATGGTGAGTGGGCCGCAGACCCACAGTTAAGTTGAATCTTTGACAGTGGTATTAGTCTCCACTTGCAAAAAGATGTGGGTATAAGTTTCCCACAGACCATTTGTTCTAACTGTTGCTGTTGTTGCTGAACTAAGTCCAACACAGGCAATTTACCTGTTCTTTTCATCTCACTGCAAAACTGTGCACACTTTTTGTGTAATTGCTGCAGCTGTGCCTACCCTTCATCTAATTATTCAATTGTATCTAAAGGATCCCTCCCTGTTACCCAATCCAACTCCAGAGGTGCAGTACTGTAACCATTCAAATCAAATCATCTCTGCACGCTGTCTTCAAAGGCCCCAACCTATCCGACAGAGGATTCACATTAAAGAGGAACTGCAGTCTGCTCACATAATTTGTAATAAAAACATCTTTGCCATTCTGGAGCTTCCATCCAACCACTTTGCATATTATTTTATATTTACTGTGATTCTGTACTTGCCTAATATGCTGCAGAAATCTCCCTCCACTAAGTCTGGCTACAGCCATTTTAACTGTGGGCAGCTGAAGCCGGTGCCTGTTCACTTCCTGGATTTACAGAAACACACAGAGGCACACAGACACACATACACATACTGTGTATACAGACACACATATATACAGACACACACACACACACACATACAGAAAGACACACTCACACCACTGCTTGCCTGCACATTTCGCGAAGGGTTAAGTGAGCATATATGAGGTCCATGCTATGTGCTCGGTGGGATCCCATTCTGCTACTGGTAATGAGGTAGCAGAGTACACTAACTGGTGGAGTGGACATAGGCTGTGCATGTCCTTCCTATTGCGACACATACTGTACATCTGTACAAATGTGTAGTATACGGGACCATGTCCTTGGAAGGGATTCCACATAACACTGCACACAAGTGGCTCCTCTTTGAGTGGGTGGACTGCCTTAATGTTTGATTCTTTGCAGCCCTTGTCAGGTCCCGGCAATGATGAGTATGCGCTCGAGCAAGATGTAAACCCAATGTCACAACACATGATCCTTCTGTCGCCTGGAGTAGCCCAGCAGAACCCACCCCGGGGTAGGCCTCCTGTGTGACCCTTACACTTGGAGCCCAACGAGATAATGGGGAACATGGAAGAGAGGTCACCTTCGTACCAGGGGAGTACTGACAACTCATGGGGCCCCCGGGCAATAGAAGATCATGGGGCCCCCTGTGACTCTGTCAACACTCAAGCCACACCTGCACAAAGCCCCACCTACATATTACATTATATGCGTTTGTCACAGAATTTATCTACACTATGTTTAACATAAATGTTTAATAAGTTAAGAAAATACAGTGAAACCTTGGATTACAAGCATAATCCGTTCCAGGAGAATGCTTGTAATCCAAATCACTTGTATATCAAAGGATGTTTCCCTATAGGAAACAATTGAAACTCAGATAATTCGTTCCACAGCACTGCTTGTAAATGCAGTACTGTATGTGGCAAGAGGTCCGGGGGCGCCTGGTGTATGCAATACCGTATGTGGCCAGAGGTGTGGTGGCACTGGTGAGCCTCGGAGGCCCTCGGAAACATTCGGAAATGCTCTGGGACTGTTTACACTTTCGGTATTTTTCGAATGCTTCCGAAGGGCTCCGAGGCTCACCAGCGCCCCCACCCCTCTGGCCACATGTAGGATTTCATGCGCAGAGGCTTAATTCTGCTCATTTTGCGAGACAGCACTCGTAAACCAGGATTCAAGATTTTTTAAAAAAATGCTTGGCTTTCAAAATGCTTGTTAACCACGTTACTTGTGAACCAAGGTTCCACTGTAAAGAAAAGTAATCTTACATTAACGTGCAACTATGGTACATTTCCAAAATGTACCAAAAAAATTTCCAGAGTACACAGGGGGCAACAGGGCAGAGCACTGGGGGAAGCATGGCAAAGTATAGGAGAAAGCATGTCAGGGCACATTGTGAGGTACACCAGTGCACATTACAGAGGGGCGGCAAAGCAGGGCACGTTATGGGGAACACCAGGGCACATTATATGGGGGAGGGACAGCAGGGCACTTTATGGGGCACAGTAGGACACATTACATGAGGGGGCAGCAGGGTACATTATGGGGCACAGCAGGGCACATCACGGGGGGGGAGGGGTAGTAGGGTACATTATGGGGCACAGCAGGGGACAATAAATGGAGCAGGAGGGCTCATTATGGGGCACAGCAAGGCATTTTACAAGAGGGCATGAGGGCACATTATGGGGCATAACAGAACACATTACAGGGGAGAGGGGAACAGGGCAAATTATGGGGCACACAGCAGGCCAGATCATGGGGCACAGAGAAGGGCACATTAAGGGGCACGCAGGAGTGCACATTATGGGGCACAGCAGGGCATATTATGATGTACACAACAAGGCACATTATTGAGAATGATCTATCACAGGGCACACACTAGGGCACATCATGGGGCACAGGGTACACAGTAGGGCATATCACTAGGCACACAGTAGGGCACAAGGCAACTCATGGGGCACACAGTAAGGCACATCAGATGGCACACAGCAGGGCACAGGGCACATCACAGGGCATGGGGTGCACAGTGGGGCACACAGCAGGGCACATCATGGGGCACAGGGCACATCAAGGGGTACACAGCAGGGCATGGGGCACAACAAAGGGCATGGGACACACAGTAGGGCACATCATGGGGCACAGGGCCCATCAGGGGGTACACAGCAGGGCCCGGAGCACATCACAGGGCATGGGCAGTTAGGCACACAGTAGGGCACAGGGCACATTACAGGGCACATCATGGGGCACAGGGCACATAAAGGGGTACACAGCAGGGCACGTCACAGGGCATGGGGCACACAGTAGGGCACATAACGAGGCACACAGCAGGGTTTATTATGGTGTATACAACAGAGCACATTATTGAGCACAGCATGGTGCATCACAGGGGGCAGAGGGCACATCAGTGGGTACACAGCAGGGTACATCACAGGGCATGGGACACATGATGGGGCACAGGGCACATCAGGCGGTACACAGCAGGGAATGGGACACCTCACGGCATGGGCCACATAGTAGGGCACATCAGGGGGTACACAGCAGGGCACGGGGCATATTACAGGGCATGAGGCACATCACAGGGCATGGGGCACACAGCAGGGAACATCACGGGGCACAAAGCAGAACACAGGGTACACAGCAGAGTACATTGCTGTTGCAGTGTCCCAGCACTGGGATTCTCCAGACTCAGCACTGGGCCCCCCCGGATCTGACCACCAACATTCACAGGGCCCGCCCACTGGCCATGCCACCAAATCTGCCCACTGGTCAGGGGTGTACACATGTTGCAGCTGCAGCAGGAATTATACACCCTGTCACACTTACCAGGTGTAACCTGTCAAGTATGACCCATTCAAGTGAATGGGGCCGCTCTGCAAACACCCTGCAGCATGTTAGTGTGGGATCCAAGGGGTTAAAGCAGGTGGCAAAAAGGCAATAAAATGCCTCCTTACTGCCTGCTTTAGCCCTTTGGTCGCTGTGCTGCACAAGGTTGCAGGGTGCTTGCAGAGCGGCCCCATTCACTTGAATGGGTCATGCTTGGTAGTCGCTATACCTGTTAAGTGTGACAGGGTGTATAATTCCTGTTGCAACATGTGTACAGTCCTGGCCACTGTAGTGGGGTGCGGATGGAGGGTGGTAAAAAAACAGTGCTCATCTATGGGGGTTTTACCACCCCCAAACTGCAAATGTAAACAAGTCCTTACTGTACTGAGCCCCCTATCATAGTTGCCTTTTAGGGGATGCCATGGGAGGAGAACAGAGAAGGACGCCGTGCGATAAGGACACAGGTGGATGCCGTGGGGGGAGGACACAGGGGGATGCTGTGGGGGAAGGACCCAGGGGGACGCCGTGGGGGGAGGACCAAGGGGGAAGCCCTGGGGAGGAGGACACAGGGGGACACCATGGGGGGGCATAGGGGGATGCCGTGGGGGAGGACACAGGGGGACGCCAAGGGGGGAGGATACAGGGGGATGCCGTGGGGGAGAGGACACAGGGGGGATGCCATAGGGGGGTGACACAGGCGGGCGCCGCGGGGGGGACACAGGAGGACGCCGTGGGGGGAGACACAGGGGTATGCTGTGGGGGGGCACAGGGGGACGCCGTGGGGGGAGGACACAGGGGGTGCTGTGGGGGTGTAAGGAACCTGTCAGGAAAGAACCTGTGTCAAAGGACAGATCTGTGCACTATGCGCGCGCCTGTGCGCCTGCGCAATCGCCGGAAGCGGCGTCAAACGGCTCTATTTGAACTGACAGCGCCCAGCAGCCAGTGCTGTCCGTTCTACAGCGTTCCTGTTCCTGTGACCCCCCCAGCATTTATCTCAGAGAGGCTTCCTGTACCTGTGATCCTGGCTACCCATTTGGACTTTGTTGTACCTCTGCTTGTTTACGACTACTCTCCTGCCTGATCCCTTGTATCATATCTGTCTGCATGTTGCCGACCCTGTACCCGACTAACCGCCAGCCTGAATCACTAGTACCGCACTGCCAGCTTGTTCCCGACCCGGCCTGTACCACCACTCTTCTGCCTGCACGAGCCCTGTGGACCTGCATCTACCATCTGTGACCAAGTCCAGCCCTCATGCCCCCCTGTGCTCCTGAACTCCCTGTCTCCACTATCAGGGGTTTGTGAACCAGGGCCGTAAGAGAGGTTGCCCCAGCATAAGTCAGACTCCACCACCAGGTACGTGACAGGGGGGACAAGAGGGGCGCCGTGGGGGAGACGACACAGGGGGACATCATAAGGGGACACAGGGGGACACCGTGGGGGGAGGACAAAGGGGGATGCAGTGGGGGGGACACAGGGAAACACCGTGGGGGGGGGCACAGGTCCTCTGTGGCAGTTGGCATCTCTTTGATTTTGGGGGTATAATGGATTTGTGTTGGGGGGTGCTTTGGCAGGGGAGAGGACCTAAAATCCCCCAACCGCACAGCACAATCTTCTCCCCCCCCCCCCCCTTATCATCACTCCTCCATGTGTGATGTGCATACACAGTGACAGTCCTCACATCATCAGCCAGCTCTACCAGTGCAGTGTCCCCCTCCTGTATATGAGAACACCGGAGCCGAGGGGGGGGCCTCAGTAGCTCGATGTGCTTTGCAAGCTGTCAGCGGAGGGATGTAATTGCAAGCTGCCACAGAGGGGTGATTGCTGAGTGTGGGAGCCCAGACAAATGATGGGGAAGGTGTCCTGGGTGCCTATGCTAGCGCACCCTCTTCAGGCCAGCCATTTATTTGAAACTTGCTCTGGAATTCTCCACCAATACGTCAGGACAGAGGTACCAGGAGAGTCTCATGGGGCCTCCTGTGGTCCTGTCAGGGCCCTGTGTACTGGTTGATCCCCTCTCCCCCAAGCTCCGATGGGTCAGTCCGGCCCTGTTTCGCACACAAGACGTGCACCCTACCCTTTTTGCTTTTAGTAAATCACCGCCAATATTCCTGTTTTCCATTACCTGTAATTGCCTCCTGTGGCCCCATTACAGAGATAAGCAATGTTTCATTCATCCTATGTGTTTTTGTAATCCCTTTATTTAACCAAAAGTTGCATTATACAAACCAAGGTATGGGTAAAACAAGATACTATGATGTAAGTATCAAACATTAAATATCAGCATCAGAACTACAAAGGCAACTCAACAGATGTGACAAGTTCCAAGGTGTGCAGATAGATTCTTAACTGACAGGTCATAGTGGTAAATATCTCCAAATTTCCCAGCCTATATAAAAAGAAAGCCCTATAGTAGTAATGCAACCCTGTGGGATAAAGACTGAAGAATACCGGGGTCGCAAGAGATCCCACGGCGGCCAATATAACCCTATAATGATCCTATGTGTTTTATGGCGGGTCACAAAAACTGCAGTGTGAGGTCTGCTTTTCTGCCATTCATTTTTGCGCCTATATGTCGCCAGGTGTTTTATAACTTACATTTAATAGGGGTGGAAACATTTTTATAAGTTAATATTATATCTGAGATAAATCTGAACCCAGATACTGAGTTGTATATTTTTAGAGTGAGAGGGATAAAGCAAATGACAGTGCTCCAATAAGCATCTAATTAAATTAATCAAAAGGGAGCTGTTGCTACCACATGCGGAAACAGCGGTTACATAATCTGCAAGCTTTGTAATGAGATAAATGGTTTTCATTCATTAGGGAATTATAGCCCTTACTGTCCTATTTACACTTTTCACATGTTCCCTGCTGTGTCCTAATGCTTTGTAAATAAATCACAAAAAAGATCAAGTCCTGCATCTCACACTCTTCTAATGTGCAATATAACACTATATTATAAAACTGAGATTTTATCAGCAAACTTTGTCTTATTGCTTTGTTAAACAACAAAGCTTCAAAAGAGCCTCATTGAAGCACCACCGAAGCCTTATCGAAGCACCACTGAAGCCTCATTGAAGCACCACTGAAGCCTCATTGAAGCACCACCGAAGCCTCACTGAAGCACCACCGAAGCCTCAAAAACATCATAAAAGCTTGTTCAAGCAGTAGGAGCTTTTATGTGCGTTGAAGCCAAAGCAAGTGTAAATGAGCCCTTAAAGTATATCTCTAATCTTCCATTAAAAACTCACCAGGGTCAAGTCACTAGCATTTTTTTTACAGCAATTGTTATTTTATCCTTAGCGCTCAACTGTCCCTTATTTGGAGAGACTGTCCCTCTTTTCCAAATCCCTCTGTCCCTGGTGCAGCCTCAGTTGTCTCTCTTTTTGGTCATATGTGTACATCTCTATACAAAATGTTCTGTTTTACTACAAACGTGTTATGCTGCACAAAGTTTTTCATCCAACTTCTATATTACTGAATTTATTTTAAAGAGCTAATATAAGATAAAAACAGAGGTCAAAAAGCACTTGTGTGATTTAGCCAATCATTTTCTAAACATGTACCCAGCGTCATAGCAGGGACACGTCCCCGCCTGTATACTGTGTACTAAAAGGTGTCCTTCTTTATCATTTGAGAAAGTTGGGAGATATGTTTTATCTAATGATATTTTTTTATCCAAGTGTTCAGATCAGATCTTAGGTGTGCGCACAGGGTGTGCCAGTTGTGCCTGGGCACACACTAAACACCTCATGTGGTGCAGATTCCCCCTGCTGCCTGGGCCCCTATGTCCTTTACTGGCCCCTTCCTTTTGTGGATGGACACAGTGAGTGATCGGTAACCGATCACTCACTATGTTCATACATAACTGAAGCATAGTAAACTGTGTTATATATACACACACGGCTGTGTGTTTGAGCTTTGGGGTGCAGTGGCGGCTGGTGAAGTTTTAGGATGGGGGGCGCCAGGCCACGTCTTTCCTTTTTGACCCCTCCTACTTCTCATAAGCCCCACCCCTTATAGAATCCACCCACTCCGTCCCCTGTATTCCACATATTGTGTCAGGAGTATACAGCTCAGCATCACAGGTGGGGTATATATCAGCCAGTAACACAGTATGCAACCTGTACACAGGTATTGCAACCAGCCAGTACACAGGTATTGCAGCCAGCCAGTACACAGGTTTTGCAGCCAGCCAGTACACAGGTATTGCAGACCAGTACACAGGTATTGCAGACCATTACACATGTATTGCAGCCCAGTACACAGGTATTTCAGACCAGTAAAAATGTATTGCAGCCAGCCAGTACACAGGTATTGCAGACCAGTACACAGGTATTGCAGCCAGCCAGTACACAGGTATTACAAACCAGTAAACCAGTACACCGGTATTGCAGCCAGCCAGTACACAGGTATTGCAGAACAGTACACAGGTATTGCAGCCAGCCAGTACACAGGTATTGCAGACCAGTACACAGGTATTACAGCCAGCAAGTACACAGGTATTGCAGACCAGTACACAGGTATTGCAGCCAGCCAGTACACAGGTATTGCAGACCAGTACACAGGTATTACAGCCAGCCAGTACACAGGTATTGCAGACCAGTACACAGGTATTACAGCCAGCCAGTAGACAGGTATTGCAGACCAGCACACAGCACAGCAGTACTTACCTCAAGGGACTTAGTCTCTCTCCCTCGGTCGGCGGAAATCACAGGCATGCGTGCAGTCCCAGCACATCTGCTAGTCCCGCCCCCGCCCCTGACCAATCAGCTACTGTCTGGAGGACAGTGACTGAGGCCAGAGCCAATCAGTGTATAGATGTTTGCTCTGCCGGCACACATCTATGCACTTTAATGGCTGACCAATGGGCTTTGGGAATTGTTGTCAGCTGACAGCAAATCTCCCAAAACAGCCATGTCCCGGCAGCCCATATTTTTTTTTTCTTTGAGAAATCAGCCGGGGAGGGGGGGGGGGGCGGTGCACCAGCGCCCTCTATGGAGGAGCCGTCGCTGTTGGGGTGCACACCCTAATGCAATAGGCTGCACATGCCTATGGTTCAAATATATAAATAGTGCATAGTTGTGGAATTGTTACTTTCTCACATGAAATAATAATTTGAAAGATAAATGTACCTCCAGCTGCCCAGTGGAGTACAGATCACCCATAGGAATGAATGCATAATAGGGCCCAGTGAGGACCCTTTTGATGTAAAGGCTGTGCGGGGCCCGGCAAAATCACGAAGCCAAATTACCAAGCAGTCTGCACTCATTGGGGTAAATTTACTAAAGGTAAATAGGCTGTTCAATTTGTAAGGAAATTTACCCCAGAGCTTAGTGAAAGTGGCAACATTTATGTTTGCAAAGAATGCCCAATCATGTGCAAGAAAAATAAAAAAAACAGCATGCTTGCTTGCTCATGATTGGATGATAGAAGTTAGCAGTGCTTCACTTTTTTTTTTAAGATATTTTTATTGGTTATAAAAGACATACAAACATAAAAACAAAAACGCCAACTGCCCTTTGGGCGACAGGTTGAACAAGCAGGTACAGAGAGTTGGTTATTCATTGGTAATACATTTTCCAAGCTACAAAATCAAATACCTATGGCTCATATGTACATTTCCCACTGGCTGGGCCGGAGTCCATCCAACATATATCAAAACATTATGATGGTTAAATGAAGGCAGAAGTGCTAGGTCCAGCCTGGAGTGAATGAGACAAAGATACTCATTATGGCAGAATAGGACATAGCCACCCACCCCAGACCTTATTGAATCCCTTACTCTCAGGGGAGGGCTGGCAGCCTTAGGCCTGGGGGGCAAGTCCAGTCAAGTGGCCTGTTGAACCACCAGATCAGATCACCATCCATGCCCACCTGGTTTTATAATAGATATTGATGTTACGAAGCAAGACAAATATGATACAATGTGGTAACATAATTTAATGTTAATAGCAACAAAGGAGGTTTAACAAAAATAATGCATCAATGCAGCTCATCAGTGCCCACCAATGCAACCTCATCAGTGCCCATCAATGCAACCTCATCGGTGCCCATCAATGCAGCCTGATCAGTGCCCATCAATGCAGCCTCACCAGTGCCCATCCAATGCAGCCTGCAATGCAGAGAGAGGAGAGCCGCCAGATTACACAGAGCAGGGATCTCCTGCATACCTGGCGCGGCCGCTCCCATATGAAGTCTCACCTCCTGGACCGGCTCCCCCCCCGAGGCAGCCCAATGGGCCCAGCAGGATCCATGGTAGGGCCAGCCCTGGGCACCCCCCCCCCCTTTGCCTGCAGTTAGTTGTTGACTGCGCCCCTGGCCCCTACTTCCTTCCCCCACAAAAAGAAAAAAGTGTGGGTGGGTAGCGGCCATCGGCCATTTTGAATGTAAGTTAGGGTGGCCTGGGGGCAATTGCCACCCATCCCCCCAGCCCAGCCCTCCCCTGCTTACTCTGCTTCCTCAGGTCAGCTGTGAGTTTATATAAGGGTCGTCTACTATTCATATAATAAATTTATATAAGGAGTTTATATAAGGGTCATCGTTTACTAGTTTCAACCATATTGTTTTATTGAGCGTCTGTGAGCTCTCCCACGTCAGCAAGAGAGACTTCTTTGCATAGAAAAAAAGGATGCGAAGAAGTCGCTTTGCCGAGGCCGACAGGGATAGATCCCCAAAGACTCCTAGGAGACAATTTTTGGGGTTAATAATATTGTAGAGGCCCAGAGCCGATGAAAGGAAGGAGCCAATCTCCCTCCAAAAATTCTGTGCTATAGGGCATGTCCATAAATAATGCATGAAGTCTGCTTGTTGGCCACATCCCGCAGAGCTTCACCTTAATGACATCTACACTCTGGGCCAAATTTCCTTGCAAAGTGCAACTTCCCTTGCAAGGTATACAGTATATTTTCCTTAAAGTGTTACTAAACCCACAACAGTAATATTAGTCTGTATATGCAGTAAAGCATGATTGTTCTACTCAATGTGGAACCTAAGGGGTTAATCCTCTGCATTGTGTAAAAAGGTTGTTTGATCCTGTCTTCTCCGATCCTCCCCTTCTACCACAGTCCCCAATCCATCTCTTGATAGGTACGGAGCCTTTGTAGTCACTCTACACATGCTCAGTTTGTGTGTTTTGCTAGAAATTCGTTTTTTTTTCTTTGGAGGGTGCATGTGATCTGCACCAGGCCAATCATCATTGTCCATACAGAGAGTCAGGGGTCTTGCAACCTCATAGAACAGTCAGAATAGAATGAAAACACCTCCTACAAGCTTTAACCAGACACTCATAGAAGTCACAAGACTGTTATATACTGCTGATGAGAAAAGGTATTTAGCAATTTATATTTACTAAAATAATCATCATGTTCTGTGTACTGTGGGAGACCAGATATAGTGAATGCAGGGTCCTGGGTTTAGTAACACTTTAAAGCGGTTGTATCCCCTTAGAGGAAAAAAAAAAAAAAAAAAGGATCCTTCCGAATACGCGGCTCCGACGCTGTGAGTGGCCTGAGCCACCTTTACGGGTGCCCATCTTTAACCACTTCCTTACTGGGCACTTAAACCCCCCTCCTGCCTGGACCAATTTTCATTTTTCAGCGCTGTAGCTCTTTGAATGATAATTGCGCGGTCGTGCGACGTTGTACCCAAACAAAATTGGCATCCTATTTTTCCCACAAATAGAGCTTTCTTTTGGTGGTATTTGATCCCCTCTGCGTCATTTCTGATCGCCGCTATAAACAAAAAAAGAGCGACAATTTTGAAAAAAAAACAATATTTTTTACTTTTTGCTATAATAAATATCCAAAAATAAAAAATAAAAAAACAAATTTATTCATCAGTTTTGGCCGATATATATTCTTCTACATATTTTTGGTAAAAAAAGTTATAGCGCCTACAAACTATGGACATTGATTTATGGCGTTTTTATTATTTTATTTTTACTGGTAATGGCGGCGATCTGCGATTTTTATCGGTACTGCGATATTGGGGCGGACATATCAGACATTTTTGACACTTTTTTGGGACCAATGACATTTATACATATCATATCAGAAATGTAAATATCCACTGATTACTGTATAAATGTCATTGGCAGTGAAGGGGTTAATCTGCAGGGGGCAGTGAAGGGGTTAACTATGTTCCCTGGGTGTGTTCTAACTGTGGGGGGCGGGGTTGGCAGGGGCATGACAGATCTAACTGATCCCAGTGACAGGGATCAGTAGATCTGTCATGCCCCCCCTCACCGAACGGGGAACCGCCATGTTTACATTGGCGGTTCCCCGTTCCGGCTCTCTGGAAGGAGATCGCGGCTCTCCGGCGGACATCGGGTCCGCCCGACCTACGGGCACGCTCCCGCAGCGTGCGGCAGCACGTGCGCGCACCGCTCGCGCCCGCGGGAGCGCGCCCAGCACGAGCCAAATGGGAGGACGTCTATAGACGTCCTCCCGGCATTTTAGAGCCGCGCTGTAGCCGTCATTTGGCTATAGCGCGGATGCGAGGTGGTTAAGGTGGACTTTCTGGAAGGGTCCGGCGCCATGCGGACATGACTGGGCATGCGCCTGCTGACGTCAGAGGCGTTTGTAGTAAGAATATCTCCTAAACCATACAGGTTTAGGAGATACAGTATCTCACAAAAGTGAGTACACCCCTCACATTTTTGTAAATATTTTATTGTATCTTTTCATGTGACAACACTGAAGAAATGACACTTTGCTACAATGTAAAGCAGTGAGTGTACAGCTTGTATAACAGTGTAAATTTGCTGTCCCCTCAAAATAACTCAACACACAGCCATTAATGTCTAAACCGCTGGCAACAAAAGTGAGTACACCCCTAAGTGAAAATGTCCAAATTGGGCCAATTACCCATTTTCCCTCCCCTGTGTCATGTGACTCGTTAGTGTTATAAGGTCCCAGGTGTGAATGGGGAGCAGGTGTGTTAAATTTGGTGTTATCACTCTCACTCTCTCATACTGGTCACTGGAAGTTCAACATGGCACCTCATGGCAAACAACTCTCTGAGGATCTGAAAAAAAGAATTGTTGCTCTACATAAAGATGGCCTAGACTATAAGAATATTGCAAAGACCATGAAACGGAGCTGCAGCACGGTGTCCAAGACCATACAGCGGTTTAACAGGACAGCTTCCACTCAGAACAGGCCTCGCCATGGTCGACCAAAGGAGTTGAGTGCACATGCTCAGCGTCATATTCAAAGGTTGTCTTTGGGAAATAGACGTATGAGTGCTGCCAGCATTACTGTAGTGCTCAGACCATACACCGCACACTGCGTCAAAGTGGTCTGCATGGCTGTCATCCCAGAAGAAAGCCTCTTCTAAAGACAAAGCACAAGAAAGCCTGCAAACAGATTGCTGAAGTCAAGCAGGCTAAGGACATGGATTACTGGAACCATGTCTTGTGGTCTGATGAGACCAAGATAAACTTATTGGGTTAAGATGGTGTCAAGCGTGTGTGGCGGCAACCAAGTGAGGAGTACAAAGACAAGTGTGTCTTGCCTACAGTCAATCATGGTGGAGGGAGCATCATGGTCTGGGGCTGCATGAGTGCTGCTGGCACTGGGGAGCTACAGTTCATTGAGGGAACCATGAATGCCAACATGTACTGTGACATACTGAAGCACAGCATGATCCCCTCCCTTCAGAGACTAGGCCACAGTGCAGTATTCCAACATGATAACGACCCCAAACACACCTCCATGACGACCACTGCCTTGCTAAAGAAGCTGAGGGTAAAGGTGATGGACTGGCCAAGCATGTCAGCAGATCTAAACCCTATTGAGCATCTGTGGGGGCATCCTCAAACAAAAGGTCGAGGAGCGCAGGGTCTCTAACATCCACCAGCTCCGTGATGTCGTCATGGAGGAGTGGAAGAGGACTCCAGTGGCAACCTGTGAAGCTCTGGTGAACTCCATGCCCAATAGGGTTAAGGCAGTGCTGGAAAATAATGGTGGCCACACAAAATATTGACACTTTGGGCCCAATTTGGACATTTTCACTTGGGGGTGTACTCACTTTTGCTGCCAGTGGTTTAGACATTAATGGCTGTGTGTTGAGTTATTTTGAGGGGACAGCAAATTTACACTGTTATACAAGCTGTACACTCACTACTTCACATTGTAGCAAAGTGTCATTTCTTCAGTGTTGTCACATGAAAAGATAGAACAAAATATTTACAAAAATGTGAGGGGTGTACTCACTTTTGTGAGATACTGTATTAATTGTATCTACAGGTAAGCCTTATTATGGGCTTACCTGTAGGTAAAAATGTAATTTTAAGGGATACAACCGCTTTAAGTAGATCTACCAAAATTAATACAATTTCCTTTTCATTCCCTGAAAGCCTAAATTTTGAATAAATAGTTATTTTAGCTCATGAATCAGTCTTTTATCTCCATCTGGAATAGCTCTTTTTTCTGCCCTCCTCAATATTCACCCACAGAAACTCAATTACTGTTAGTCTAAAGCTACCCATGTTTGAGGAACAACTATAATCTGTACCATAATCTTTGTGAATTGACTTTAGCTTTCACGCTACCACAACAAAAAATTACAGGAAAAGGTAGATAAAACAGCCATTATGGTTTCCTATTAACTTGCATGACAAAATTACCTCTAGTCATATTTGGGTAATTACTAGGGTTGTCCCAATACCGATACTAGTATCGGTATCGGGGCCGATACTGAGCATTTGCCCGAGTATTTGTACTCGGGCAAAATGCTCCGATGCTTGAACCGATACTTGGGCAACCAGGGGATGATCAGTGCAGCGCTGGAGGGGGATTTACAATCACTGATCTCCCGACTCCCTGTATATATTTCATTAAAGCAACTGACAGCCGCTTCTCCTCCCGCGGCTTTCAGCTGCTACAATGAAATATATACAGGGAGTCGGGAGATCAGTGATTGTAAATCCCCGCT
>BLSH010103245.1:212065-228117 GCA_018402905.1 Glandirana rugosa
CCCCCCCCCCCCCCCCCCCCAAAAAAAAGAAAGCATTGTAAAATAAATAAATAGGTAAATAAATTGTAAAAAATAATAAAAAAAATAAATAAAATAAAATATTCGTGCCACTGTCACATGACCTTAAAAAAAGTATCAGTAATCGGTATCGGCGAGTACTTGAAAAAAAATATCGGTACTTGTACTCGGTCTTAAAAAAGTGGTATCGGTGCAACCCTAGTAATTACCCTTCAAATTGCCCAGTGGCATCTGTTAAGTTGACTTGTGACATGTGATATCTCCCCGAAAATGACAAGAGGAAAGATAAATTGCTTAAACATGTTAAGATCTACCATGGTCATCGGGTAACACTGATAGTAGTAAGCACACAGTACATTTCATTCTTGATTTTTCTCCATAGTGAAGTATTGTATCTGATTGCAAGTAGACTTTCTTATTAGTTGGAAAACATCCCTGTGTAATAACACAGACACCCCACTGCCTAAGGAGCTTGCCAATCAACCCTAGCTGTCCAAATGCCTAAAATAACTTGCAATGCTCCCTTTTATCAAGCCATAATTGTCAGGCCTTAGCTGGCTCTCTTATAAACTATAATTTGTGTGACTGTATGGCAGGATACACACTAGGCTTAGGGATAATATCTTCATAGAGTTTGTGAGCAAATCTTTCCTGTTTGCACGGCTTTCCCTTAGACATTTTGATTAACTCCAAAAAAGATGATGCCAGTTTAGTTGGCCTTAATTTATTTGGCCCTGCTTTGTTCATCATTATGATTATGGTAGATTGGAGATGAGATTTTTAGTTCCTTCAGGACAGGTACCGATTCTTGGTAAGATTTCTACCCATCTTGCACTGTTTATGGCCAACTGTGTTGTATGTATAGAATGCTCTTAAAGTGGTTGTAAACCTCTGACGGAAAAAATGAACAAAGCATATCCCTCCACAGTGCATCCGGAAAGTATTGACATCGCTTAACTTTTTCCCCATTTTGTATGTTACAGCCTTAC
Organism: Glandirana rugosa; assembly: GCA_018402905.1. Taxonomy (NCBI): domain Eukaryota; kingdom Metazoa; phylum Chordata; class Amphibia; order Anura; family Ranidae; genus Glandirana; species Glandirana rugosa. The sequence continues at coordinate 213,073 of BLSH010103245.1, forward strand.
TCCAAAATGGATTAAATTCATTATTTTTCTCTGAATTCTGCAAACATTACCCCATAATGACAAAATGAAAGAAGTTTGTTTGAAATCTTTGCAAATGTATTAAAAATCAAAAACGAAAAAAAAAATCCCATGTGCATACAGTAAGTATTCACAGCGTTTGCTCAATACTTTGTTGAAGCACCTTTGGCACCAATTACAGCCTCAAATATTTTTGAGTATGATGCTACAAGCTTGGCACACCTATTTTTGGGCAGTTTCTCCAATTCTTCTTTGCAGGACCTCTCAAGCTCCATCAGGTTGAATTGGGAGCGTCGGTGCACAGCCATTTTCAGATCTCTCCAAAGATGTTCAATCGGGTTCAAGTCTGCACTCTGGCTGGGCCACTCAAGCACATTCAAAGAGTTGTCCCGTAGCCACTCCTTTGTTATCTTGGCTGTGTGCTTAGGGTCATTGTCCTGTTGGAAGATGAACCTTGACCCCAGTCTGAGGTCTAGAGCACTCTAGAGCAGGTTTTCATTAAAGATGTCTCTGTACATTGCTGCATTTATCTTTACCTCGATCATGACTAGTCTCCCAGTTCATGCCGCTGAAAAACATCCCACAGAATTAAGCTGACACCACCATGCTTCACTGTAGGGATGGTATTGACCAGGTGATGAGCGGTGCTTGGTTTCCTCCAAACATGACACTTGACATTCAGGCCAAAGAGTTCAATCCTTCTTTCATCAGACCAAATAATTTTGTTTCTCATGGTCTGAGAGTCCTTCAGGTGCCTTTTGGCAAAATCCAGACGGGCTGTCATGTGCCTTTTACTGAGGAGTGGTTTCCGTCTGGCCACTCTACCATTCAGGCCTGATGGTTGTTCTTTTGGAAGGTTCTCCTCTCTCCACAGAGAAACGCTGGAGCTCTGTCAGAGTGACCATCGGGTTCTTGGTTACTTCCCTGATTAAGGCCCTTCTCCCCTGATTGCTCAGTTTGGCAGGCGGAAAGAGTCCAGGTGGTTCCAATCCACCTCCATTTACAGATGATGGAGGCCACTGTGCTCATTGGGACCTTCAATGCTGCAGAAAGTTTTCTGTAATCTTCCCCAGATCTGTGCTTCGATACAATCCTGTCTCCGAGGTCTACAGACAATTCCTTGGACTTCATGGCTTGGTTTGTGCTCTGACATGCACTGTTAACTGTGCGACCTTATATAGACCGTTGCGTGCCTTTCCAAATCATGTCCAATCAACTGAATTTACCACAGGTGGACTCCAATCAAGCTGTAGAAACATCTCAAGGATGATCAGTGGAAATAGGATGCACCTGAGCTCAATTTTAAGCCCTCATACACACGGGCGTTTTTTGACACCACGTTTTTGGGCGTTTTTACAGCTCTCCATGTTATTCTATGGCCCCCTAAAAATGCCAACATTTTTGAGCAGTGGAGGGCATCGGCGTTAGTGAGCTGTAACTAGAAAGCGGGACCAGCGCGTTCCGAGGCTATAACGTTTTGGTATTTTTGACGCCGACGCCGCAAAACGCTCACGTACCGGTGTTAACCAGCTTTTTTGATGACACGTTTTTCTGGTTAAAAAATAGCAGAGGAAGGAATGTTTTTTTTTTTAAAAAAACCTATTGACGCCGATGCTCACTAACGCACAATAACGCTCATTAACGCCGATGCAAAACGCCGAAAAAAACGCAGATTTTTCCCTGACGTCGGACCTGACATTTTGCCTATTTTTAAACATGCGCCCGTGTGGATGAGGCCTAAGTGTCATGGCAAAGGTTGTGAATACTTATGTACATGTGATTTTTTCATTTTTTATTTTTAATAAATTTGCAAAGATTCAAACAAACATCTATCAAGTTGCCATTATGGGGTATTGTTTGTAGAAGTTTGAGGAAAATAATGAATTTATTTTGGAATAAGGCTGTAACAACAAAATGTGGAAAATGTAAAGCGATGTGAATGCTTTCTGAGTGCACTGTATATTTACAGTGCAAATTGGTAAATGGGACGGTGCAGCTCTCGTTCTGGGAAGATGTCATACGACATCGTCCCAGAATGGCTGCTCGGGGGTGCGCAGCGCGGCGATCAAGGCTGAGCCGTGTAGCTAGGACACGTCGCGACCCTGACCTCTGTAAAGATCCGCGGCTCTTTAACCATGTGATTGGCTGTGTCCAATCACAGCCAGTTACATGTAAACACGGAAATGCCGGTAATCAGCTCTCATCGCCTCACAATGACAGAGTGTGTGTGTCGGGGAGAGCCGATCAGCGGCATCTCCTCGCAGGGGACATCTAAACATGTAGTTAAGGCACTGATCATCTGTGCCCTAATTATAATGAAGCGCCACCAGTGCCAGAAATCAGTGCCCACCAGTGCCAGCAATCAGTCCCCACCTGTGCTCCACAGTCGCCACCTGTGCCATCAATCAGTGCCCACCAGTGCCAGAAATTAGTGCCCATTAGTGATGCCAGTAAGTGCTGGCTGTCAGTCCCACCTATCAGTGCTGCCCATCACTGCTGCCCATCAATGCCCATCAGTCCCACCCATCAATGCCCATCAGTGCTGCCTATCCGTGCCGCCTATCAGTGCCCATCAATGCCACCTATTAGTGCCCACCAGTGCCACCTAACAGTGCCCATAAGTACGGCATATTAGTGCCTCCACATCAGTGCCACCTAATTAGTGCTCATAAGTTCCGCCTCATCAGTGCCTATAAGTGGCACCTCATCATGGCCTATCAGTGCAGCCTATCAGTGCCCATCAGTGCAGCTTCATCAGCGCACATCAGTGAAGGAGAAAAATGACTTATTTACAAAATTTACTGACAGAAGTTAAGAAAAACTTAGTTAAGTTCCTCCATCCCAAACTCGCTCATCTATGTCTTTTGGACCTTGCTTTGTGCATTGGTGTGTAGTCATGTTGGAACAGGAAAGGGCCACCCCCAAATTGTTTCCACAAAGTTGAGAGCATGAAATTGTCCAAAATGTCTTGGTATGCTGACGCCTTTAGAGTTACCTTAACTGGAACCAAGGGGCCAAGCCCAGCCCCTGAAAAACAACCCCACACCATAACTTCCCCCCTGCACCAAATTATTTGGACCAGTGCACAAAGCAAGGTCCATAAAGACATGGATGAGTGAGTTTGGGGTGGAGGCCCATCCATAAGGGGCACAGGGGCACCACCCCCCTAATCCAAGCGTCTGGCCCTAATCTACATGCAGGGCACCGGACGCCTGAATTCCAATGGGTTTTTTTTTTTCAAGCACGTGATTAGAGGCTGAGGCTCTAATTGGCTTCAAAAAGGTTGGGCTCGGGGCGCAGAGAACTTGTGTCACAATTGCAATTTAATATTCACTATTGTCTTCCTGATTCTCCTCCCAGCCAATCAGGGGGCAGTTCCTGTGACCCGATTGGCTAGGGAGTCCTAGGACTCCTGGTGCAATGGCCGGATTCCCGGCCATCTCCTGCGCGCGTGGGGGGATGTGGTATTAGTTTGTCGCCCGCCTTCAATATATTGAGCACCAGCCACCACTGGGGCTATATGTATTCTACTGTTGGCTTACTTCATTTCTATGCCTACTACACGTGAAATGCCATGTGTTTACCCTTATAACCCTTATAGTAAGCCCTGCCATAAGGCCTAGGCCTTGTCACTATGATTTATGATGCTATGAACATTATGGGGACAGTTCTTAATTGACTCTCAGTTTTCCCCCTTGTGTCCATAGTAATAATGAGTATACATACATCTACACTTTTGAAATTGAGAATGAGGGACATTTTAGGGAGATAGTGACCTGTGGATCGCTAGGCGCGCTGCAGCAAAACGTGGGTGTGGCCAAACATGAGAGGGGCTTAAGGGCTGTGGTTAAGCAAAACCTGGGCTTCCTTGTACTTATAAAATATTCTTTGATTGCTGTGCCACAAACTGGAGTCTCAGGGATTCATATAAACCTCAACAGAATCATTTAAAAAATACTTCCAATACATCTGTTTTTGTATATACTGAAGATAGACAGAGAGCTTAAAATAGAGGATTATGAAGGACCAGAGACCCTGGGATGGAGCCAAAAAATAAATAATACAGTACATGTAGCACATAGAAGCAAATGATGGTCATAATCAGGTTGCGCCTAACAGTGGGCGTGGCTTAATGAGAGGTGATTAAACAGAAGCGGGGGGGGGGGCTGTGCTGGTTAGCTGGCATGTTGGTCTCAGCCTTGACAGCCGCAGCGCGGTGTACACTGACAGGTGGAGTCAAGTGACGGACAGTATTCAGCCCAGATTCTCGGGACGCCGGAATTTAGATGAAATCTCGGTACAGTCCCGGCGAATCCAGGATGGTTGTGAGGTATAGCCAAGATGCCAAGTAAAGCCCTCATCTCCTATTCCTCCTTGCCTTGCCTCATGGAAATCCAAACCTGCTATCTGTATCAAAGTTCACATGTCCAACTTGTTGCACAGTGTGGTATACATTACTGCAGATCAGTGGAAATCAGAATGGCTTGGTTTCATGTAGCAAGGCATGGCATGGCATGGCATGAAGAAAACACAGCTCACAGACAGAGGTCACAGTCCACGATATTCTCACCCTCCTTCCTGCACTCACCCTGCTGATCTATAATCCCAGGCGAGATTTCATCCTGGGCTGAAAATGAGATTAAATCTGTTTGTAGCTCAGCCAAATATCCAATTTTTCTCAAAGAAGGTCAGGTTTTCCTGTGAGAAACCTTTACACTAATGGCCTTCCTTGGTAATAAATAGAAATGGCAGCTTGATTATAAAAACGTGACAAGATTATAATAATATTAAGTCCATTAGCGGAGAATGACTTTGGCTTTTCTCAGACTTGCACTGCTCTAACCTTGTGTGAATAGAACATTGCTGGCTAATGCTGTACAAGAAAGTGCTGGATTCAGTCACTTAGGTCACGCAGTGCCTAGAAGTTGTATTAAATCTGCTCTGCGTGTCGCCATTCAATGAAGTGTCTGCCTCGTACTACAATGACCAGCAACTAGCAGTGGTTAGTCCCAATTCAAGTGGATTGTTATTTAATGACCAAACATTTGCAGCTCATCCAAGCCACTTCTTCAATTATAATGAATGTCTGAAACATACCCCAATATTTATAGCCATACAGACATTTGACAGGCCCATCCTGTCATTAAAATCTAATTGGTAAGTTAGCCAAAATGGCCTGGTACCACCTACCCCACCCTAACCTTCTTGTCTCAATGATTGCCCTGGAGGTATCCCTGACTTTCTTCTTTCTTCCTTGCTGGATTTTCTTGTTGTGTTGAGCATACCTGAAATGTGAAAGTTAAAGCACAATTGATCTATATTTGCAGTAAATGGTGGCTTTTAGCCCATGGGTCATAACTTTGTGAATTGACTTGGTACTTTTTATAATGATCGGTATTTTTCACTTAAGGGCCAATCAAGGAGACCTGTTGCTGTGTGTTCAACATACTATGTACATCAACATGTGATGAACAAGTTAATAAAGGGAATGTACAGTAGGTAAAATAAGTATTGAATAATTCAACATTTTTCTAGGTAAATATATTTCTAAAGATGTTATTGACATAAAATGTTCACCACGTGTCGGTAACAACCCATGCAATCCATACATACAAAGAAACCAAAACAAATAAGTTCAGAAATTAAAATGATTGTAAGGCCTCAAACACACGGGCGTCTTAAAAAACTTAACTGTAACGCCGGGACCAATGTCAAGAAAAAATTGGCATCAAAAGCGCAATTTCGTCGGCGTTTTGCATTGGCGCTAACGCGCGTTAGTGAGCATCAGCGCTACGTCGCGTTTTTTTTAACCACTTCCCGACCGCACGCCGTGTTTTCACAGCGGCAGTCGGGTTGCTGTGTGCGAATCGCCGTAAAAAGGCGGCGATCTGCGAACAGCTGCTGGGGGCGCGCGCGCACTCCTGAGGAGTGTGCCCGCAGCTTGGGCGGACCCGATGTCCGCCGACGAGCCGCGATGAGCGGCCACGGGCACAGAACGGGGAACCACTGATGTAAACACGGCGGCTCACCATTCTGACAGTGCAGGCATGGGAGATCTACTGATTCCTGTCACTGGGATCAGTTAGATCTCTCATGCCCATGGTAGCCCAGCCCCCCCACAGTAAGAACACACCCAGGGAACACAGTTAAGCCCTAGCTCTCCCCCTGCAGGTTAACCCCTTCACTGCCAATGACATTCATACAGTAATCAGTGGACAATTAATTTTCTGATCGCTGAATAAATGTCATTGGTCCCAAAAAAGTGTCAAAAATGTCCGATATGTCTGCTGCAATATCGCAGTACCGCTAAAAATCACAGATCGCCGCCATTACTAGTAATAAATAAATAAATAAAAACCCCAGAAATGAATTCTCACCATCCGTAAACGCGGCCACTTTTGCGCAAACCAATCAATAAACGCAGATTGTGATTTTTTTTATCACAAATATGAGGAAGAATATAAATCGGCCAAAACCGGTGATATTTTTTTTTTGGATTTGAATTTTAGCAAAAAGTAAGAAATGTGGGTTTTTTTGCAAAATGGTCGCTCTTCTTTTGTTTATAGCGGCAATCAGAAATGACGCAGAGGCGATCAAATAGCACCAAAAGAAAGCTCTATTTGTGGGGAAAAAAGGACGCAAATTTTGTTTGGGTACAACGTCGCACGACCGCGCAATTGTCAGTTAAAGCGACGCAGCGCCAAATCGCAAAAAAGTGCTCTGGTCCTAAAGCTGGAAAACCTTCCGGTTGGTAAGTGGTTAAAAAAACATTCCTTTGCTATTTAACCTGAAAATGGCGGCGCTAAAAACGCCGGTTAATGCGCTTTAGAGAGCGTTTTGCCGGCTCAGCGTCAAAAACACCATAATGCTGCAGCTTTAGAACGCACTGGCCGTGGATTCTGCTTTCAGCTCACAAACGCCGACGCGATCTACAGCTCAAAAACGTCAGCGTTTTCATAGATGCATTAAGGTGAAAAATCTTGAGGGTTTACAACTCCTTTAAGGGCCAATCACATTAAGGAGACCTGTTACTGTGTGTTCAACATACAGTATGTGTGCCAACACACAGGTCACTGCAATGCGCTGGTGTGATCAGTGGGTAAAATAAGTACTGAACAAATCAACATTTTTATAGGAAATTAACTTACTGTATGTGTAATCAAATGGAATGACACAGGGAAAAAGCATTGAACACAATGCCAAGACACCAGCAGCCAAGACACCAGCTGAAATCTATCAGTAATTAGAAAGCAATCCTGCCCCTTGTCAGTGCAAATTAATATCAGCTGGTTCAGTCTCAACTGATGGCCTATAAAAAAGTGTCTCATTATCAAGTTGTCACCCAAGAAACATCTCATGATGGGTAAAAGCAAAGAGCTCTCTCAAGACCTTTGCAACCTTATTGTTGCAAACATACTGATGGCATTGGTTACAGAAGGATTTCTAAACTTCTGAATGTTCCAGTGAGCACTGTTGGTGCCATAGTTGGTGCCATAATCCGGAAGTGAAAAAAGCATAATTTCACCATAAACTGGCCACAACCAGGTGCTCCTCACAAGATTTATGACAGAGGAGTGAAAAGAATTATCAGAAGAGTTGTCTAAGAGCTAAGGACCACTTGTGGAGAACTTCAGAAAGACCTGAAATTAGCAGGTACAATTGTTTCAATTGTGGGCGGTGGGAACATTATGGTGTGGGGCTGTTTTTCAGCAAACGGTACTGGCAAACTTCATATCATTGATGGAAGGATGACTGGAAAAATGTATCAAGGCATTCTTGATAAAAATCTGCTGCCATCTACCAGGATGATGAAGATGAAATGAGGGTGGACATTTCAGTATATAAGAGGCCCATGGAACCTTCAAGATTTGAAGACATGATCAATGCATGCGACTAGTTTCTCCGTACAGGAAGTATTAAATAAATTTCAGTTAGCGTGTTCAGTATTTTTTCCCTGTGTCATTCCATTTTATTACACAGAACTTAATTTCTGAACTTATTTGTTTTGGTTTCTTTGTAAGTATAGCTTGCATGGGTTGTTACCGAGATGTGGTGAACATGTGATATCAATAGCACCTTTATAAATTTATTTACCTAGAAAAATAGTGATGTGTTCAATAATTATTTTACCCGCTGTATAGTGACTTTGTAATTAACCTCTTTGGGACTGCCTGCCTGCATTGTACTGCAGAAGGGCTGCTTCTACAGGCAGAGTGTCGTACCCATACGTCCCTGGCCTCTTCCAGGTACAGGGCGCAGAGGGAGAAGGAACACATAGATTTCTAGTAAAAAGCAGCACATAATACACACATTAACACTTATTAGGCACACACTTAACCACTTGATTACCCTGAGATGTTAATACCACCAAAAGAAAGCTCTATTTGTGTGAAAAAAAAGACATACATTTAATTTGGGTACAGCGTTGCATGACCGCGCAATTACCATTGAAAGTAGCGCAGAGTTAAATAGCAAAAAACGGCCTGGTTATGAGGGGGGGGGGGGATTACAGAGCTCAAGTGGTTCATTTCATTCAATGATTTTTATTACAGATTTAAACACTGTGTCCTGGAGAAGCATAAATTACAGCCGAATTACAAGAGATAATCAAACAAGGCTTCAGAATAACAAACATACGCTGAGTAGCAAGCATAATAAATGATCAAAGTGGTTCATTTCATTAATACGTTTGGCAGCACTATAAGAAAAAAGATTTTTAGTCATCTAAATATGAAATGCTGCATAATAATATTGTGCATTCTTCTTTTGAGCTAACTGATGGGGCTTTAGGCTCCTTTTTAAGCTTTCCAGGGGTTCACTTTGCTGCAAAACCTGTTGCTTACACAAAGAAGTGGATGACTCGTCCCTTACTAGATGGGTCAGTCTGAAGAATCAGTCAAAGTGAGATAACAGGCAGGCAGTTACTGGTGTACTTTGATATATAGTTTATATAGTGGTGGAAAGAGCAACATCGGACAATAATTTGAAATCACAAAATGAGAAAAAAGCTCAGACTTTGAGGTACCACAAAAATTCAGAAAATTATTTTATTTTACCTTAACCACTTGACGTCCGTGCTAGAGCCGAAAGATGGCTACAGTGCGGACCTCAAATGCCAGGAGGGCATCCATGCGCCTCCTCTCGCCATTCTTTGGACTCCGCTGATCGCAGAGCAGGGTAAAGGACCAATCACAACGGGCCCTTTACCATGTGATCAGCTGTCAGCCAATGATAGCTGATCACGGAAGTAAACAGAAGCCAGTAACTGGCTACTGTTAGAGGGACATCAGTCCCCTAAATGCCAACCAGTGCCATCTATCAGTGCCCATCAGTACTAATAATCAGTGCTGTCAATCAGTGCCCATCAGTGCCTCATCATCAGTGCCCACCAGTGCTGCCTATCAGTTTCCATCAGTGCCCACCAGTGCCACCTATCTCCTATATCACCTGTCTCTCTGAACTCCACCTGCACTGATGTTTTGACCTCTGCTCCTGCCTGGTCTATTGCCTTCTATTGCACTGACTGGCTCCCGATCCGGCTTATACCCAGACCACGCCAGATTGAATCTGAAATAATGCTTTTCAAAAGTCATTGTTCTCCAAGTACTTGCACCTGTCCTCTGGTCCTGCCACGTGAAACCAGTTCTCATAAGAAGTCATCACTAAGGCTCAAGCAGGTGACAAGAAATTTTGTGATGAATAAAAAAGGGGTTATCAAGATCTGAAACCAGGAGATAAGGTGTTGCTGTCTACAGAAAAACTGAAATTAGCCTGCCCCTCAAAGATGCTTGGTTCAACATACATGAGGCCATTTCTGATTAAGAGGAAAATCAACTCTGTGGCTTTTGAGTTAACTTTGTCAAAAAACCTTAAGATTCATCCAGTGTTTCAAGTTTCTACAGTAACCAATCCCTTTCTAGATAGAGACCCAGAGATTCCAGCTTCCCTACTTATTGAAGGCAACGAAGACTACAAACTTTAGGATATCCTGGGCTGTAAGATAAAAATGTGTCATAGCACGGTTGGCAAAAGCCTATTTCCGCCTATATTCAGAAATGCAGGCTCGGTTGGGCATGTAGGGCTGCCCTTAAGGAGGGGGAAAGGTCAGGGAATTCCTGTTAGCCAGCAGGCTCATGCATATGAGCAAGCGCATTCCTCTGCATATAGAGTAATGGCTAAGCACTTCAATGCACGCAAGAGTCTGCGTGTTCATACACGTGCTTTACAAAGTGTGCACAGATGTAGGCACACATCCAAAGCTGGTATTGGTGCCAGATGGCCTATTTAAAGCAGAATTAAACTCCTCTATTTTTTGTTTTTTTTAATGGGCCCCCCAGGAGGATTATGCCATAATGTGCTAGTAGGTACTGTATAACAGCACATTATGGCAGACTGAAGCCCTCTAAGCCTGCAGTGTCAACAATCCAGCTGGTCTCAGGTGCTTCCACCGTTTTCCTTCTGGATTTGCTTTGTTCAGCCGTTTGAATGGCATCACTCCCACACATGCGCACAGTCACTTCATCATAGCACACAGTGGTGTCATAAATATACTCTGAGCAGCACATGTGCAGCTCAGTGTAAATTACCGCTGACAGCCTGCTGCTGACAGGCAGGGAGAAACGTTTATGACAAAAGACACAACTAACCTCTCTTCTCTTATAAAAATAACCCTGCTTATCAGTGTTTGTTTTTTTTTAAAATTTGGAGTTTAATTCCACTTAGAGGCATGCTCTAACTCAGTGGTGATGTCTGGTCCAGTGTGTTCCTTGTCCTTGACTTGTGTTCTACATTTGTTTCCCTGTTGCCAACCTGGCTTCCTCCTAACCTGATTTTCAATCCTGATTTGTACTAGTGCTCAAACAGTTTATGACCTCAGCTTCATCCCTAACCTTGATCCTGCTTCTGATTTGGAACTGCATTGCCCGTACTTTGCTGACCCTGGCTTAATCAGAGACTTCACCAATACCTCTGATTCTGCTCCATACCACTGCCAAGTGCCTGCTTACACTGCTGCAATTCATGTTACCTACCGGTTTGTGTCATCCATGAGCCCTACTGACTCCTTGCTTAATACACCAGCTGGCATGTCCTGTGGGATCACCCTGGTTGGCATCTTCAGTCTGGGTGTCAACTCCTTTCAACACTCGTGTTGCTCCTGTCCCTTTACACCCTCTGTCTCACTTTCAGGGGCACTTAGGACAGGGGATATAAGAGAGGCTGCCCCATCATCTTGCTTTCCTATCAGGTACATGACACTAACTAAACTTTTTTAATTGCTCATAGAAACTCATTCATCAGTCATTATTTCTTGCAAATGCTATCATTGAGTCAACTAATCTTGTTCACAAACCCTTATAATTTTGCCCCGACCTGCTATTTAAATAGAATCTCAAATGTATTAAACAAGTTTCATTAAAAAAAAACACATTCACAGTTAGACATTTGTTAATTGGAGAAAAATTTCCCATCCTGGTCCTTTGAATTTTCTTGCCATTACAGTCGATAATGAATGTGGATTTAACCCCGCTAACTATCACAGAACTGAATATTCCAAAAATGAACATGTCTGAACTGAAATCCTACTGGTGTATGGCCAGCTTTATCACAAAATGGAAAAAAAAAAATCACAAAATGAAACCCAGTGGATCCATAGAATGGGGACTTTGGATCCACTGGGGTTAAATATCGACTTGGATATCAACTGCTTTCTGGCTAACTGGTGGGGCTTGTGGACGTGTTCCTTATTGGTGTTTCACTAATAGTAAGAGAAGATGTCCAAGTTTTCCCCCCCTTTTATTTACTGCCTACCCTAGGATAGGTCCTTTTCGTCCTGCTCTTTTTTCTTGTCTTTTACATTCTTTATAGGGTTGCTAGTTTATCCTCACAACTATTTTTATAACAACTTATCTCTAATATGTTTATAATATATCAGGATTTTTAATTTCCTTTTTAATAATTTTTATTACTATTTTCCTATAGCATGTATATTTTAATTAATACATTTTTAATTTCAGCTATTTTCCTTTAGCATCCCCTTGTATATTATTCTGCTAAAGGGGTGTGTTATGGCTATGTATATATATATATATGAACAAAATTTTTATGTGGAATGTAGTTGCATATTTCTGATTTGGCTGTATGTAACACGAGTTAGCCATTTCAATTGCCATGTATTGTTATATTTATGTTTTCATTTGTGCTGGTCTGGCGTGGGTTGCATGGATCTGTCTTCGCCGCTAGGTGGCGAGTTATTGGCGCTAATGACGGCTGTTATGGGCGGAAATATATATTCTCCGTTTGGCCCCCATAAGCCTTTGTGGTAATGTGGGTGGCGCTTCCGGAGATAAATTGTCTGCGACGGCCGGGAAACAATGTCCGTGATGGCGCTCTAATCTTGGGAGTGAAACGCGTTGACGTAATTTCCGGCCTGTCGCAGCCGATTACGTCACGTCCGCCGGCCGTGGGAGATAGGTGGATGTACGCACGCCAGTAACCACGCTGTGTATACATGTTTTTACATGCGATTATTCCATGGAAGTCTTGTAAGTAGATTTTTATATGCACAATAAAGCAGGTTTCTATACAGTTTACACTATGAGTGTTCCTCTGTTCTTCTGAGTTATGAAGGATCGATGTATCTTGGGATTACTCATTCGTTCATCTGCTCCAGTGTGTGACCAGGAACCACCTCCACCAGTACTCCGCTCATTTGACCTTCTGACTGCAAAGCAGTAGGTCCATTCTCTCTGGCGAGTGGGGACACAAGAGGGGTCCTGGCACTTGGCACTTGTTTTGCACCTTTTTTGCACAAGTTATATGAAGCACTGAAGAGCACTATTGTCACTTTATCACCTTTACTTCAAGAACGGCTTGATGTTCATATATCAATGATTATTTGTGGACATTTTATGGACAGTTTTGAACAGTTTTGTTGATTTGCACAGGGTTGGCGCTGGAGTTTGTGTTGTAAATATGGCCAGCTTTAGGCCATCTAGACCTGAGGTTCTCAACCCTGTTCTCAAGCACCCCCAATAGGCCATGTTTACAGGTTCTCCTTTATCTTCTAGCGGTGCTTTAAATCAGAGTCAATTGCTTGGTATTTTGGACAGCTATTTTATGTAAGAGAAATTCCCAAAACATGGCCTGCTGGGGGTTATTGAGGACAGGGTTGGGAACCACTGATCTAGACAGCATAGTATCATATTTCCCGTAGAGCTCAGTTCAGGTACCTTTCTTGGAAAGGACTGCTTGAGTTTCAGTAGTCAACATCCCCCTTGCTGTGTTCAGTCCCCAGGCCACTCATCCTACAACTGATACTATGCAGCATTGTGCAGATCACAGTCACTATACAATAACATCACACTTCAGGAAGTAGCAGGCCATCCCTTGCCAAAACAATGGTGTCCTCATGTGGACCATTGTAATGCGCTGCGTCACAGTACAGGGTGGAAAGTACCATGATTAAGTATTTGTTTTTGGTATATTTTATTATGCATACCTTTTCAATAAAAAAAATGTCCTGATGCTACCTATGCTCTTGTTTGATTTTGAAAACAATAAAAACTTTTCTGTTAAAAAAAAAAAAAAAAAATGTCCTGATAAACAGACCCACCAAAGTGGAGTTTCATGGTAATTAAAATAATTTTTGTTTTTGCCTTGTTTTATTTTGTTCTCCTAGTCATCATATATATTGCAGCCTGCCCTGTGCAAACAGGCCATACAAGTACATCCAACATGTAAAAGGTCAGTTGTGCTCTCTTGCTCTTCAAACAGATGAAAACTCTGACTAAACATTTAATTTGCTAAAGCATTAAGTCTAACGAACAATTGACCTTTTTTTTTTCCAATTAAATACTTGTTCTCACTGTTTTTTTACATACTTTGTTGTATTGTAGTGTTGCTGGCTTCCATTGTAGGAATGGTTGCATGGCATTTCCAGGGTGGGTTTTCTGATGGTGACAACATTGGACCATGCCTGTACAATGAGCACAGCTACAAGTACTGTGGTCTCCACTGGAAACACAAGTGGCTGGGTGACAGGACAGCAAGTGGCTAAACAAGGTCATTCATGAAGGACCGTCAGGTATTATTTTAATGAAGTCTGCAGATTAAAAACATTGAAAAATAACTAGAATGTGGATAAATATAAAACAATGTACAGTATATGACACATTTAACGTTAAAATGCCAATTCATTTTCTCTTCCTCTTTACTATATTTCTAGTAATACTTGAAAAATATTCATACCCCTTGAAATGTTCCACATTTTGTCATGTTACAAGCAAAAACGTAAATGTGTTTTATTGGGATTTTATGTGATAGGCCAACGCAATGTGGTACATAATTGTGAAGTGGAAGGAAAATGATAAATGATTTTCAAAATATTTTACAAATAAATATGTGAAAAGCAGTGGCGGCTGGTGAAGTTTTTGGATGGGGGGGCGCTAGGCCCCGCCCTTCATTTTGACCCCTCCTACTTCCAATAAGCCCCACCCCTTATAGAATCCACCCACTCCGTCCCCTGTATTCCACATATTGTGTCAGGAGTATACAGCTCAGCATCACAGGACACAGTATACAGCTCAGCATCACTGGACAAAGTATACAGCTCAGCATCACAGGACACAGTATACAGCTCAGCATCACAGGACACAGTATACAGCTCAGCATCACAGGATACAGTATACTGCTCCAGCATCACAGGGCACAGTATACAGCTCTGCATCCGAGGGCACAGTATACAGTGAAACAGGTGGGGGCAGTTATGCAGCCAGTGACACAGGTGGGGCAGTTATGCAGCCAGTGACACAGGTGGGGGCAGTTATGCAGCCAGTGACACAGGTGGGGGCAGTTATGCAGCCAGTGACACAGGTGGGGGCAGTTATCAGCCAGTGACACAGGCGGGGGCAATTATGCAGCCAGTGACACAGGTGGGGGCAGTTTGCAGGCAGTGACACAGCTGGGGCAGTTTGCAGCTAGTGACACAGGTGGGGGCAGTTTGCAGCCAGTGACACAGGTGGGGGCAGT
>BLSH010103245.1:228631-243816 GCA_018402905.1 Glandirana rugosa
CGCCCCGGCCCCCGCCCAGTGACACCGTCGCCTCCACTGAAGGCGAGGGTGTCTCTGGTACTGGCGGGCCCCTGGCTGCTCCCCCCCTGTCGGCGAGAGGCACACGGCTTGAGACGTCTGAGGTCGCGCGATCATGGTCTCTGTGGGAGCGGAAGTCACCTCCGCTGCCACAGTGACCCGCCCCCGGCCCCGCATCCAATCACCCTGAGCGGAGGCTCAGGGCAGCCAATCAAGCTATGAGTATGCGCCTGTTCAGCACACACTCATAGCTTTTAATGGCCAACCAATAGGCTCACTACAAGGAGCCGAAAAAAAAAAAAAAGTCAATGTACCGGCGCCACCTGCAGGGGGGCGGGGTTGACTTTTTTTTTTTCCTCTTTTGCCGGCGGGGAGGCAGCGCCCCAGCGCCCCTCACACACCAGCCGCCGCTGGTGAAAAGTGTGGCATGCATTTGTGTTCAGCCCCCCCTGAGTCAATACTTTGTAGAACCGCCTTTCCCTGCAATTACAGCTGCAAGTCTTTTTGGGGAGGTCTCTACCAGCTTTGCACATCTAGAGAGTGATATTTTTGCCCATTCTTCTTTATAACTCAAGCTCTGTCAGATTGGATAGAAAGAAGAGGAAAGACCTTGCTCATGTGACTTGGGGGGGGGGGGCCCCCAGCACACCTGAAAAGTTGTGTATTCTAATTTTTTTTTTTTTAATTATGTTTAGGGAGTGGCAAGTTAACCACTTACCAACCGAAAGGTTTTCCAGCTTTAGGACCAGAGCACTTTTTGCGATTCGGCGCTGCGTCGCTTTTACTGACAATTGCGCGGTCGTGCGACGTTGCACCCAAACAAAATTTGCGTCCTTTTTTCCCCCAAATATAGCTTTATTTTGGTGGTATTTGATTACCTCTGCGTCATTTCTGATCGCCGCTATAAACAAAAGAAGAGCGACCATTTTGCAAAAAAAACCCAAATTTCTTACTTTTTGCTAAAATTCAAATCCAAAAAAAAAAATATAAAAAAACATTTTTTCACCGTTTTTGGGCGATTTATATAATTCCTCATATTTGTGATAAAAAAAAAACGCAATCAGCGTTTATTGATTGGTTTGTGCAAAAGTGGCCGTGTTTACGGATGGTGAGAATTCATTTCTGGGGATTTTTTTTTTTTACTAGTAATGACGGCGATCTGCGATTTTTAGCGGTACTGCGATATTGCAGCGGCCATGTCGGACATTTTTGACACTTTTTTGGGACCAATGACATTTATTCAGCGATCAGAAATTGAAATGTCCACTGATTACTGTATAAATGTCATTGGCAGTGAAGGGGTTAACCTGCAGGGCGAGAGCTAGGAGTTAACTGTGTTCCCTGGGTGTGTTCTTACTGTGGGGGGGTTGGGCTAACATGGGCATGAGAGATCTAACTGATCCCAGTGACAGGGATCAGTAGATCACTCATGCCCCTACTAACTGGAGGAAAGAAGGGAGAGGGGAGACATGATTGAAACCTTTAAATACATCAAGGGGGTGAATAAGGTTCAGGAGGGCAGTCTTTTCAATATGAAACCAAAATCAAGAACACGGGGACATGACCTCAAACTAACTGGGGGGAAGTTCAAACTAATCTTAGAAAGTATTATTTTACTGAAAGGGTGGTTGATGATTGGAATAAACTACCAACAAAGGTTGTGAGACAGTCAACAGTAAATGGCTTTAAAGATGCTTGGGATAAACATAAATCCATAGTCAAACAACAAGGTTAATGTAAAAAAATAAATAAATAAATAAACAAATAAATAAAAAGGGGCAGACTCGATGGACTACTCAGTCTTTTTCTGCCGTCACTTTTCTATGTTTCTAACAGAGCGAGGAACCGCCGTGTTTACATCGGCGGTTCCCCGTTCTTTGCCTGTGGCCGCTCACCAGCGGACATTGGGTCCGCCCGAGCCATGGGCACACTCCTCAGGAGTGCGGCAGGCTTGCGCCCTAGCGGCTGTTCGCAGATCGCCGTGTTTTTACGGCGATTCGCGCTCAGCATCCCGACTGCAGCAGTGAAAACACGGCAGGCGGTCGGGAAGTGGTTAATCAGCAGATATTCTTTAGAGTGATACTAAAGGCTCGATTTAAAAAAAATAAATAACAAACATGTCATACTTACCCTCCTCTGTGCAGCGGTTTCCCAAACCTCCTCTTCTGGGGTCCCCCAGCAGCACTCCTGGCTCCTCCTCTTCTCGAGTCCCCCGTCAGGGAAGGGCTTTCCCTGGGGTCACTCGTGCGGGCGCACTCCCGAGTCCTGGTTCTGCATCCCTTGACACAGACAGCAGGACTCGGCCCCGTCCCCTGCTTCACTGGACTTGATTGGCAGCAGCTATAAATCTATCCAATGAGGACCGGAGGCCGCGGCTTAAGCTGCTAGGCTCGTCTCCGGCGCAGGAACGATCAGGCTCAGGTAGGTAAACGGGGGGTCTGGGGGCTGTTGCAAAAGAAAATGGAAAATTGTATCAAATACTTACCGTAATTTTCCTTTCCTGACGCCAATACATGGTAGCATACATATGATATGATATAGCTCCACCCCTATATCCACCCACAAGACCTGTTTAGCTCTATAAAAGTCTAACTGAGCGCTACCTCCCCCATTCTCCGTACAAAGCACAAAGATCAGAGGGAGGGTGCGTATGCTGCCATGTATTGGCGTCAGGAAAGGACAATTACGGTAAGTATTTGATACAATTTTCCATTTTCCAAACGCCAACATGGCAGCATGCATATGACACATAATGAGCTTCTGAGAGGGAGGGATTAATGCTGCAAACTTAAATCTTATTTGACAGTTGACATAGAAGCCTGAATAGCCTTCCTCCTGAACTCTACTGTCGTGAGGGGTGCTGGGTCCACCCTGTAATGTTTTAGGAATGTATGGTGTGAAGACCAGCTAGCTGCTTTGCAAACGATCTCAAGAGACACTCCTGCCCATGCCGCCCAAGAAGAAGCCATCGCCCTGGTAGAGTGAGCTCTAACCGACTCCGAAGGCTCCTTCCCGGCCACTCTATATGCTCGCTGGATCGACTTTACAATCCATGATGAAATGGTTCTGGCCGAGGCCGATTTTCTGAAAGTAGAAGTAGCTTGTAGATAGGTCTTGAGAACTTTAGGAATGTCCAACTCCTGTAGATCAGTATCTGATTCTGCTGGAAAGGCCGGGAGCACCCATTCATTAGAAAGATGAAACACTGATGCTACTTTGGGGACAAAGTGGTCCAATGTCCTCAGCACCACTCTGGAAAAAATAAAGTATGCTACTCCTAGAGCTTGGAGTTCTGACACCGCCCAAAGTTATGGCAATCAAGAAAGCTGCCTTTAGGGTGATGTCCCATATTGAACAGTCCTTCGTTGGGGCACAAGGAGGTTTTGCTAGAAAGTTGAGGACCACTGACAGGTCCCACTGAGGGAACTTTTTCTTCTTGGGAGGCCACAGCCTCAGTACTGCTCTCATGAAGCATTCCACAAGCGGGTTTGTTGCCTATTTCGTCTGGGTAAAGGCAGAGATGGCTCAGATCTGCACTTTGAGGGAACTAAAACTAAGTCCCCACTCTAATCAAGACTGCAGAAAAGAGAGAACCTAAGACACATTTGGATCTTTAGGGTTAAACAGATGACTTACTGCAAAGCTTGTGAATCTTTGCCAGTATATTGGCAAATATCATATTGGCAGGGGTTGGTTGACCCCTTCCTGGAACTTTGTAAGGCTCTAATCACCTCCAAGGAACAGCCTAGTTCTTGCAACCTCTGCCTTTCGATTTCCAAGCCGCTAAGGCTAAATGTGATGGCTGTGGATGCAGGGTCTCTCCCTGAGACAGGAGCTGAGGAGTTACTGGTAGCGTGATTGGAGGACACACACTGAGATCCATCGCCAGCAAAAACCATGGCCTGTGGGGCCAAAAGGGAAGTATCGCGATGACTGTTAGATCTTTTGCCAATAGTCTCCTTAGGAATTTCAGGATTAATGACAACGGAGGGAATGCATAAGCCAACTGCGCTCTCCAAGGGTGGGTCAGAGCAACTTTTCCCTCGGCTGCTGGATGAGGGTAACGCGAGAGGAATTGATCCACCTTGTGATTGTCTGGTGAGGTAAAGAGATCCAGCTGTGGATATCCCCAATTGTGGCTGATCTGGCTGAATACTTCAGGGTGTAAGGCCCATTCGTTGGGATCTTGGAACTGCCTGGACAAGCGATCTGCCTCCCAATTCTGGTGGCTTGGGAGACATATGGCCCTCAGATCTGGGAGGTATTGTTGAGTCAAAGTCATGATTGGTTCCACCTCTGTGAAGAGGGATTGACTGTGTGTCCCCCCCTGACACTGTATATAGGATACTGCCGCTGTGTTGTCCAGACGGAGCACGACTGGGCGCCCCCGTATCACAGGAAATAGGGTGGCTAGCGCCATGAACGCTGCTCGGAGCTCCAAGATGTTGGAGACTAGGCCTTGAGTGGGAAATTCCCATCTGCCCTGGATCCTGTGATGTTCGCAGGTGGCGCCCCACCCTGCCGCACTGGCGTCTGTAGTAACAATGGTCCAACGTTGGGGACCTAATGGCCGATGTTGTGTCAGCGTCTCTTGTCGTGTCCACCACTAAAGACTTTGGCACATCCAGCTGGTGATTTTGATTAGTTGGGCTAGGCATGCCCTCCTCCATTGTTTCAGGAAGCCCTGCTGAAAGATCTTGAGTCTCCAATGAGCCCAGGGAATCAAGGGAATACATGAGGCAATTGTTCCCAGCAGACTCATGCACTGGGACACTGACATCACTGGGGCCGCCAATGCCTGCTGGACTTTCTCCCTGATTTTGGGGAGCTTCTGGAGAGGCAGAGAGATTGTAGCTGACTGAGTACTGAACTGGGCTCCCGGGTAGATCATATTCTGTGTATGCTACAGCTGGCTCTTCTGAAAATTGACTATCCAGCCAAACATTTGGAGGGTAGATAGTAAGAGTTCCTTCTGTCTCCGCAAAAGATCCTGGTCTTGGGCTAGGAGGATGATGTCATCCAAGAAATGATGGACCCTGAGCCCCTTCTCTCTTAGTGGAGCCAGGACTGCAATCAGGACTTTGGTGAAGGTCCGAGGGGAGGTGGATAGGCCAAAGGGAAGGCAGACAAATTGGTAATGCTCATCCCCCAGGGCAAACTTGAGTAACTGTTGATATGCCTGATGGATCGGGACATGCAGATAGGCATCCTGTCAGTCCACCAAAATCATCTAGTCTCCTGGCTCGATTACCTGAATGATGGTCTGGAGAGACTCCATTTTGAATCTCTCCAATTTGATAAACTGGTTCAGCCTCTTGAGATCGATTACTGGCCTGAGACCTCCTGTTTTCTTTCAGACCAGAAAGAGAGGCAAGTAAAAGCCTGTAAATTGTTGACAATCCGGTACTAGTATGATTGCCCCCTGGAGTAGCAGGATGTTGATGCACTCTCTGAGGCCAGCAAGCTTCAGGGGGGACTGTGTTGTCCTGGTGGGGGTGAAGGAACACCCGGGGGCCTTCAATTGAACTGCCAAAGGTGGCTTTGTGCCACTGCGGCCTGAACCCACTGATCTTTGCAGTGAGTCTGCCTGACTTGGACAAACTTGAGCAGTCTGGCCCCAACCGTGTTCCCCTGGGGCCTGATGTCAAAAAGGATTCTGAGTACCCGACAGAGCTGCGGGGGACTTAGCCTTCTGCGACTTAAGGAAAGTCAATTGTGTGCCCCTCCAGGCTCTTCTCGAGTCCTTGGATGGGCGAAAACTACCGAAATCCCGATATCTGTTCGGTGCTCCTGGAGATGTTCGGCCCCTTTGGCGCCTGGATCTGCGATCTTGTGGCAGAAGACCCGACTTTCCTCCTGTGACTCTGGAGATAGCCGTTTCCAGCATTTGCCCAAAGAGTGCCTTACCATCGAAGGGCATCTTGCAGCAGTTCTGCTTCGAGGAGGGGTCAGCCACCCAGGGCTTTAGCCACAAGGCCCCTTTTGCTGTAACTGCGCTGAGCATGGCCCTGGAAGACCAGCGGATGACATCTATAGCCGCCTCTCCCACAAAGTCAGGCCGAAAGTTTTATTTCATCCACTGATGACCTGCTCTTTAGGCAGCTGATTTTTAATCGCGCACTCCAGGTTTTGCACCCATACTCTCATGGCACTTGCCACAGAAGTCAGAGCTATGGCTGGCCTACAGGCCCCGCCTACTGTGAGATAGGTCTTTTTCAAATCCGTATCGATGCGCCTGTCTAGGATGTCCCAAAAGGAAGAGGAGTCTTCCATTGGAAGGGTTAGACAGCGGAGCTGTGTCTTCCTCTTTGAATGGGTACATCTTCTGCAACTTATTGGCGGACGAGGTCTTTCTCTCTCCCTTCTCCCATTCCTTCTGAAACAGGCCTTTTATCTCTGACATGAGAAGAAAGGTAGAGACCTGCTTCTTTAGATGGGGGTAGTAGGTATTTTCCTTTTTTGCAGGAGGTTCTGGGTCTTCCCACTCAAGAGCACTTGAATTGCCTTAATAAAAAGTTGCACCAGCGTAAATTCAAAGCCAGGGCCCTCCTGATGTTCTCCGGAGGATGAGGCTGTATCCTCTTCCTCTGCCTGGAGGGCTGGCTGTACTGCTGGGCCTGGGGAGGTGACTAGTCTCTCCCTCTGCACCGGTGTCATCCCTGAGGTGCCTGGGACCTCTCTGGACAAGGAGGGCTGCGTGGCTGGATTCAGTCCTGAAGCAGAGCCCACCTCCTGTCTGTCCGCCTCTGGTTGACCCAGATGACCTGAAACCTCTGCCAGGGAATCACGGACTACTTCTTTAAGTAGGGTTGACACCTGTTGGCTCTCATACCCCTGGTCTTAGGTGAGCTGTCTGAAGCAGCTGTGACAAACTAGCCTCCCTGGCATTGGGTCTTGACCGCATGACCAATGTTTGCCTTTTGGGCTTGAGCCCTTGGGGGGAGGGGAGGTGTGCTTTCTTTTAGATGTGCACTTGCGGCCCTTTTACTGGGATCTGCCAGGACTGGAGGTATCACTTTCTGCCCTGGAAACATCTTGACGGTCCCGGGATGACTTGGACCTTCCTGAGCGGGAGGGGCTGCAATAGACAACAAGGCACGCTCGTCAGGGCACTGTGCACTCTTTTCTCCCGCATCTTCTTACTTACCCGACATTGATCTTACCTGATACTGCGGTGGTCTTGGTAATGTGGCGGTAGGCTCATGCTGGCTGGAGAACCGAAAGGAGCAAGGTGCAAGGTGACTGCATGGTAAAAAAAAAAAAAGAAGGGTACACAAACAATGTAGTCACAGACACAATGGACCCACAAAAGACTACCCAACATCCCTGGTACCCCCCCCCCCCCCAAACTATATGCTTCTTACCCCACTTCCCCTCACTCTCCTTTTTTTTTTCATACACATTTTCCCCTCTATCCTTATATATATATATTTTATTTCCTTCCCTAAAGCTATCTGCAGGCAGTGGACTGGAAACACCGCCAGCTCCACTGCACACAGTCTACCATTTAAATATTGCGCCCCCCTTAGCCGGCCCCATCCCCCGCACCGCAGCTCCCCCTATCACAGGAGCCTGGGCGGCACGGGCAACGACTCTACCCTTACCTAAAATGTCTGCTGCCGCTTTCGCTGTGCATCGCGCATGCACCGGCACCTCCGGCCCCAAAAATATGGCGCCCGGAGACCACTGCACATGCGCGGTAGAACAGAGTTCCCTGGAGCGTCAGCAGGCACTCATAACGCCGCTGGAGGACCAAGGGGCCGCCAAACAGCACGAAAATATCAGGGGGGAGCTTGAGAGTGCACCCTCCTCTCCCCCCAAGCACCTTGAAATATAAAACCAAAGGCATATATTTAAACAAAAAGGGAAATAAGAGACATTACCAGAAAGGAAGATATAGCATGCGGCCCCCATATTGCTACAGCTGGACTCCTAAGCAGCCATGCCACAAGGAGGGATAACGTCCCTTATTAGGGAACACCTCAGCCCCAAAAGACAACCAGAAGGGGCTTCCCACCTTATTGGTGCATTTAGCAGCCTAAGATATGGGACTGCGCACTGGGAGAGGCTGAACCCAGACAGACTCTGACATAGTCAGCAGTTAAGAATCTTTATCCGAGTGGTCTTGTAGGTGTTGATCTTTGAGGACAAAAAGGAGAACGGGGGAGGTAGCTCTCAGTCAGACTTTTATAGAGCTAAACAGGTCCTGTGGGTGGATATAGGGGCGGGGCTATAACATATATGTATGCTGCCATGTTAGCGTCAGAAAAAGGTTTTTCACCTTAATGCATAAAGGTGAAAAACCGCAAAGCTTTACAACCCCTTTAAGGAGACTGTGATGTGTGGCCATCTTTATAGCAATGGCTAAACTAAAAACAGTACCACTCTAGTGCTCCAGAAGGTGAGTTCTGTGGATGGTGACATATACGGGTTGGCATGTAAGGCTCAATAGGTTCAGCTTATAGACTACAGGAAATGGCACCCAGCATCAGCAGATTGTAGCGCTAAGAAAGTAAAAGATGAGAATTGGCTTCAGCTTGATTCTCCACCCATAGAAGAAGCCTCTCCTGTTTGGTATGGATCACTCTAGGTATAGAAAAAGATCTGTCCTAGCATAGTATATTCGTACTTATTTGTCTGGCACATAAGATACAGGATGCTGTGCCAACACATGATGTGCCTATAGTCCGATTACAACTCTCACTCCACAGTTTGAATGACAGTGACTACGGAAAAGTGACATGCCGTCTGCAGAACGGCTGCAAAGTTGAGCATCTTTTGTGGTCTTTGGCACCAGACCAGCAGCAGAAACTGGGGATAGAGGGGGGGGGGGGGGGAGAATATATTACATCATTTGCATTTACTTTAAGATGTGGCTAGTAGTAGCAGAGATGTTGATATTGTATGAGTTTCCACTGGTTACATTTGGGTTGATTTACTAACACTGGAGTGCACAAAATATGCTGATCTGCAAGGAAATCAATTTGCTTACACTTTTTTTTTGTCAAAGCTTAAATGAACAAGCTGAAGTTAGAAGCTGATTGGCTATCAGGCACAGCTACACCAGATTCTGCACTTTCCAGTTTTAGTACATTAACCCCAGTATGTCTAAATGTAGCTAACCAATATCTGCTTTTTCATTTGTTTGGTTAGCAATCTACAGCAGATAATGGTCTGAACAATCAGTTAGACCATTAACAGACTACCACTTTAGACAAAGTGTAGGGAGCAGAAACAAGCAATCTCCCTTCGGGGAAATTCATGCCCTGCCCAAGAAAATTATCCAAGTCTAGAAGAAGCAGGATTTAGGACCCGCTGACCAACACCCACGACTTGACAACTAAGACTGAAAAGGGGAGGATTTTGTTCTTTCCTTTATCATACAGTATGATGATTCTTGGGGACAGAAGAGGCATAGCTACCATTACCCATAATTGAGGCTACAGAGGAGTTTCTTGATTGCATGGACTGAAGTACCACTTTGTGATAAGTCCCTTTGACTTTAGGCTAGTAGGTACTAGGACAAATTTACCCATCATTGTAGACTAGTATGCTAGCCACTTTTTTTTTTAATGGCAAATAGAAACAGAAGAGAGGCAGCAAGACCAAGTAGTCCATCAGGTCTGCCCCATTTTTTTATATATATATTCCAACAATTATCTCTGTCTGGCCCAAGCATGCTTATTAGGGGGTCGGCCGATATTTACCTTTTTTTGATGAATCGGCATCAGCCGATTGTCATGTAAATGAGGCCGATATCCGCCCCCCTCCCGTCGGCCGATGCATCAAAAAAAGGCAAATATCGGCCGACCCCTAATAAGCATCTAATAACTGTTGACTAACTCACCACCTCTGCTAGAAGTCTATTCCAATCATCAACTACTCAGTAAATACTTGCATTTTGAATTTTCCTCCTGCAAGTTCAAGGCCATGTCCCATGTTCTTGGCTTCCTAATGAAAATCCTGCCCTCCTGAATCTTATTCACACCCTCCACGTATTTAAAGGTTCCACTCATCTCCCTTTACTCAAGGCTATGTATAAGTTCCTACAGTCTGGCTCTCTGCTTATGTTTTATCCTTCAGAGCTTTCACTTTTTTTGGCAGTCAGGCCAGGGATCAATTAGTATGGCCTACCATACCTACTAAGAACACCAACAAAGTTGCTCATGGGCAAATTGGAGCTACATAAAAAGGTCACCATTCATGTAACGCAATCTCCAGCAGCACAGCTTCCCCCTTTACAGTCAAGCAATAGCTCTCATACCAACACCCATGCAAGGTAGCACACAAGATCTGTATGCAACAGACCTGTACATTTTTCAAGCAGACCCAATCAGACCATACATTGTGCTCTATGGGGCAGCAGATGTCAGTGGACACACGTCCGCTGGGCATCTGAGAACATCCACTAAAAACAGATATATGGCAATACGGACAACAATCCGATGGAAACAGACATGCAATCTGTTGCCATCTGACCATTTCATAGAGGAGAGAGTGCTGTGCCCATGTACGCTCTGCCCGGACCGGTCACCCACCTGATCAGCAGGGATCAGCAGAGAGATTACATGCAGATCTGCCTCATCTGAAAGGGGTGTTACTCTTTCAATCCTAGTGCAGCTCTATGGCCATTGGTTGTCCCCCTTTGCCTAAACTAGGTAAATGTATAGCAAATTCTTTGTTAAATTAATGTCAACCTCTAGAGTTGTGTTAAATAAATGAAGACACCAACGTGCAAAATTTGAGAATGTTTATTGAATGCTATAAAACCAAAAAGATAAAAGACTGTGCCAATATGCAATCCCAACCCAAAAGGTAGATCGTTAAAAAAAAAAAAAATTGTGATCACTTACAGCTTATCAAGTGAAAATTGCAAATCTTCATCACTAGGGAATGGTGAAACAAGTGAGCTTTAGCACAAGTTATTGTGTTGCTGACCAGGTTAGACAACCATGTGTTTTCTTACACCCAATTTGATTTTAAAAAACCTGTCTGGCCAAAATGAATACAAACCCATCATATGCAGAGAAAGGAGACATTGTGGCTTTAATAAATAGAGACCAAGCCACAAATATCTACATTCACTGCAAAAACGACAGGTCCACATTGTCATTGTAAGTTGCACACAGTACATAGACTAATGAACAGCTTATACAATATAACTTAGAGGTTTATAATTTTTTTTAAAATTCACACATTTCCCAAACAGAAAAATGTGAATCCTGAGTGAGTTGTGAGAATCTTGTGTGAAGGAATAGTTAAACCTCCTCAGTGTTCAGAGGAGAGTAGGCCTTCTCATTCAGTTAACTGGCCTGTTGTCAAGTGGCCAAGTCTTAAGAGTACAAGTCGAAGCCTATGACAATCACATCAGTAAATAAGCATTCCATCTAGTCTACCCTTACAGCCAAAGAATGGAGTTTCCCCTCTTGATCCACAAAAGGGAGGCCATACAATGCAGTACTCTTTGTTCAGTGGACCAGCACTTTCATAGTTCTAAACACCCATCTGGCCCATTTCACCAATACACGTTTTGAAGGCATTTGGCGTGTTCCGTCTCCTTGTGCAGTGCATAGTTTCTGCCTTCATTGTTGTCCCAGTATTCCTTGCCCTGGCACCAGAAGCAGATACAGAACTCTGCACGTTGGGTGCCTGGTGCCAGCGGAAGCCTGAAAGAAAAGAGATCAGTCTCCCCTCCACCATACGGATCACGAAGATAAGAGCATGGAAGATCATAGTGACTTTGCCAGTTGTCATAGCTCACTCTAAGGGTCACCCGTTTCTCATAGCCAAGGTTACAGACTTTTATAGTTCCTGCCACCGCAGACCCCTGGACTGCGCACTGCTCCAGGCATATCTGCTGCTTGTTAAGCTTAGCTCGGAAGCCAGTGTAGTCATGGGCAGGAGGTTGGAAGTCCAGTATGTAGGTTGAGGTGGAGAAGGAGAAGGGACGCAAGGCTCGCAAGGAAGCCAATGCGAGTACCAGGGGATCCTCATCAAAGAATGAGCGCGAGAAATGGCGAACGGTAGTAAGAGCTAGTCCAAGCGCATCAGCAAAGACTACACCCTTTTTACGAGGGTCAGGAGGACGAGGAAAAGGAGCCAGGCATGGTCGAAGTGTTCCTGTAGATGGACGCCGCAACTGTAGTGGAGGAGGTGGACTGACACACAGACACATGGAGAAATCGCCAGGCATGGTGCATACAGGAGTGGAATTCGCCTAAGAGAAAAACCAAGTAGGAGAAATTAGTTTGAACTGTCAAACGCAGCCACCATAGCTACATCTAAATACATCTTCCATTGTTTTAAAGTGGAAGTAAACCCATCAATTTAAGTTTTAAAAAGTTTTTCCTGGCATGCAAGCGTCACATTGTTTGTGTTCTCAACCAAACTGTCAAAACCACCCAATGGCTGCGTCATAACTGATCACATGTGCAGCTGAAGATTAAACAGAGGTCAAGATGGCAGCTTCCCTGGCTGAAAATGATAGGAGGGTTTACTTCCATTTTAAAAGGCAACTGTTGTAAAAATGCATCCTAGAACAGTTGTCTAGGGAGAAATCCTCCCCTGATGTCTCTGCAGAAACTGACACAGCCAGGTGTATTGATCTGGTGTCTTACTTTGCACTCTGAAGCCCTCTGCTGAACCCTACACCACTACAGAACACAGTAATGACAGAGGGAAGCTGAACAGACAGGCTTGGGACAATTCTTTAACAGAGTAGTGGTCAGTGGTACAGACAGACGAGTGAAAGAAACTAGCTTCTCTTCCAGGAAGACATTGCACCATTTTATAACCCTGATGGGGACACTTTAGTTTATTCATACAGAGCAGCATTCGTGTTTTATATACTATTAAGTTTAGCTTTAGGGTAACCCCTCCCTCATGTAAACCAAACCTTTAAAGCAGAATCTCACCAGTAATTATGTGAATGGCCAATTCCAGCTCTTTCCCCTTTACATACACTAGATTGTCAAAAGTTTTGGGACACTTGCCTTTACACGCTCATGAACTTTAATGGCATCCCAGGCATCGCCCGTAGGGTTCAATATTAAGTTGGCCCACACTTTGCAGCTAAAACAGTTTCAACTCTTCTGGGAAGGCTGTCCACAAGGTTTAGGAGTGTCTATGGGAATGTTTGACCATTCTTCCAGAAATGCATTTGTGAGGTCAGGCACTGATGTTGGATGAGGCCTGGCTCAGTCGCTGCGCCAATGCATCCCAAAGGTTCTATTGGGTTGAGGTCAGGACTTTGAAGGCCATTTAAGTTCCTCCACCCCAAACTCGCTCATCCATGTCTTTATGGACCTTGCTTTGTTCACTGGTGCAAATCATTTGGTGGGCGGCGGTTATGGTGTGAAGTTTTTCCAGGGGTTGGGCTTGGCGCCTTAGTTCCATTGAATGGAACTCTTAAGGTGTCAGCATACCAAGACATTTTGGACAATTTCATGCTCCCAACTTCTGTGGGAAAAGTTTGGGGATGGCCCCTTCCTGTTCCAACATGACTGCACACCAGTGTACAAAGAAAGGTCTATAAAGACATGGATGAGTGAGTTTGGGGTGGAGGAACTTGACTGGCCTGCACAGAGTCCTGACCTCAACCAGATAGAACACCTTTGGGAGGAATTAGAGCGCAGACTGAGCCAGGCCTTCTTGTCCACATCAGTGCCTGACCTCACAAATGTGCTTCTGGAAGAATGGTTAAACATTCCCATACACACTCCTAAACCTTGTGGACAGCCTTCCCAGAAGAGTTGAAGCTGTTATAGCTGCAAAGGGTGGACCAACTCATTATTGAACCCTACAGACTAAGATTGGTATGCCATTAAAGTTCATGTGCAGGTAAAGGCAGGCATTCCAAAACTTTCAACAGTCTGAAAAGTAGCACAGGAACCTTTCCAAGTCACAGCAATTTGAATGGTTCCATTGCCAACACTGGGGTGCAACTTGTCATAAAATTTGAAGCTGTCATGTTGCTAAACCCTGTGGTTTCTCTTACTGCTAGAAATGTAGAGATCTGAATTAAAACAGTATTAAATCCAAAAGTAATATTGCAGTTTACCAATCATTAGATGTGGTGGCTACATTAATTTTATTTAGGCTTCCTCCAGTGTCCCATTGGCATCCTCATGTCCAATGAAAGGCCTTTCAGTGGTCTTGATGTCAGAAAATCATAAACCAAGATAACACAGGGAAGAGGAGGCAGCAGGGGCCGGTTGGTCAGCACAGAGGAGCCAACAGGAACATCTGATCAGGTGACCAAAACTGCTTTTTCTGGTCCCCCCCTTACACATAAAAGGGGCAGTTAAGCCCTGCAGGTACAGCTCCACCCCAAGGAAGGACTGATTAAAGTTTCCTGGAGCTCAGCTACCATGCAATCACAGTGATCACAGACTGCTGCCCAGCTAAGGGTCAAATCATTACTATAGGAATATGCAGACCGCTCAAGGAGACAACGGCACCATTGTCTGAGGCAAGCCAGAGATTACCAAATTTACTTTCCTTCCATCACTAGCCTTCCCTGCCAGCAGAACTCAATCATTGCTAATCACAGCCACCAACAGCGATCACACACACACACAAAATATAATAGCCTGGCTCACTGAAGTCAATCGATGGAGCGACATAACCAGCCTGCCCATAGAGGAATCAAATCTCAGCCAGCCCTTGTTAAACTATTTAAGATTTGCTCCATCTATGGAGGTGCCTCAAATTGATTTAAAGAGGAACTTCTATTTGTATTTTCTTCCCTGTACCACTGGTTGTCCAAAAACACCCCACACACCTCACATGTCCATAGAGTCCAGCGTTGTCTGATAGAACCCGCCACTCCACCGCCAGACACCGGGTGCCAAACCACCATCCTCTATGCTGAGGCCATCAGGGGAATGCTTGGGTTCTTGGAGGCAGCCCTCTGACGGCACACCACTGCGCCTGAGATCAGCCAGCACACCACCCAGGGATGGGGGCTTCAGGAAATGATCTAGGTGGGGGGCAGGGAGACCTAGTTCCCACCAGTTAGTGGGGACAGTAATATAGAGTTTAAAGAGAAATATTTTTTTGGAAAAAAAAAAAAAAAAAAAATTATATTTTTATATATATATATATATATATATATATATATATATATATATATATATATTTATTTATATTTTTTTTTTTTGTGGGGG
>BLSH010103245.1:243967-261874 GCA_018402905.1 Glandirana rugosa
ACCCCCCCCCCCCCCCCCCGACCGAGCACAGCAGGATCGTCACTCACCTAAACGAAGAGGCTCGGAGTTACCGGATCCCGATGGATGGATGATGGGTGTGATGAGTGGAGTGAAAGGCACACCGGGGGAGATGCAGATGGAACTCTGGGGGGTTCTGACTACCCAGCCTGTAATCAGAGTGAAATGCACCCTCCTTCTCCCACCGGCGTCCTGCGCCCACTGACCCCCAACCCACCGGGGCGCCGCTATAGCCTCTCTTACTATCATGTGATCAGACCGGGGCAAGCCAATTGCAGAGCGCTCTAATTATAGGAGAGCCAACCAGCTGCGAAGGGGCGGGGTCAGCCGGGATCTCCTACAAACCATGCAACCGTCCACCTGAGTGCCATCAGAGATCAGACGGCGAGGGGACGTCATCACAGGGGGGGTCACGTGTCCTCCGGGGGGAGCTGTGCAGAGATAGAGAGCCATGGAATACACAGAGCTACAGTGTGCACACTTCTACAATATACAGAGCGGCACTATGCAAAGTTACAGTGTATAGAGCCACTGAATACAGAGCTGCACTATACTAAGGCATTGAAGTCATACAATTTACACAGCTGCAGTATATAGAGCCATGGGATGTAGAGCTGCAGTATATAGAGCCTTGGGATGTAGAGCTGCAGTATATAGAGCCTTGGGATGTAGAGCTGCAGTATATAGAGCCTTGGGATGTAGAGCCTTGGGATGTACGGCTGCAGTATATAGAGCCATGGGATGTAGATCTGCAGTATATAGAGCCTTGGGATGTAGATCTGCAGTATATAGAGCCATGGGATGTAGAGCTGCAGTATATAGAGCCATGGGATGTAGATCTGCAGTATATAGAGCCTTGGGATGTAGAGCTGCAGTATATAGAGCCATGGGATGTAGAGCTGCAGTATATAGAGCCATGGGATGTAGATCTGCAGTATATAGAGCCTTGGGATGTAGAGCTGCAGTATATAGAGCCATGGGATGTAGAGCTGCAGTATATAGAGCCATGGGATGTAGATCTGCAGTATATACAGTAATGGGATGTAGAGCTGCAGTATATAGAGCCATGGGATATAGATCTGCAGTATATAGAGCCATGGGATGTAGATCTGCAGTATATAGAGCCTTGGGATGTAGAGCTGCAGTATATAGAGCCTTGGGATGTAGAGCTGCAGTATATAGAGCCATGGGATGTAGAGCTGCAGTATATAGAGCCATGGGATGTAGATCTGCAGTATATACAGTAATGGGATGTAGAGCTGCAGTATATAGAGCCATGGGATGTAGAGCTGCAGTATATAGAGCCTTGGGATGTGGGGCTGCAGTATATAGAGCCTTGGGATGTAGGGCTGCAGTATATAGAGCCTTGGGATGTAGGGCTGCAGTATATAGAGCCTTGGGATGTAGGGCTGCAGTATATAGAGCCATGGGATGTAGATCTGCAGTATATACAGTAATGGGATGTAGAGCTGCAGTATATAGAGCCATGAAATGTAGAGCTGCAGTATATAGAGCCATGGGATATAGAGCTGTAGTATATAGAGCCATGAAATGTAGAGCTGCAGTATATAGAGCCATGGGATGTAGATCTGCAGTATATAGAGCCTTGGGATGTAGAGCCATGGGATGTAGATCTGCAGTATATAGAGCCTTGGGATGTAGATCTGCAGTATATAGAGCCTTGGGATATAGATCTGCAGTATATAGAGCCTTGGGATATAGATCTGCAGTATATAGAGCCTTGGGATATAGAGCTGCAGTATATAGAGCCATGGGATGTAGAGCTGCAGTATATAGAGCCATGGGATGTAGAGCTGCAGTATATAGAGCCATGGAATGTAGAGCTGCAGTATATAGAGCCATGGAATGTAGGGCTGCTGTTAGAGAGAAGCTGTACCCTTCATGGACTTGAGCACCAATGCGCGCGCCTGTGCACGTTCGCACGCGCCCACGCGCGTTCGTGCGCTCCTGTACACGTGCACGCACTGGAGACGGCGCCAAACTATGCTATTTGAACCCTCAGTGCCCTGCAGCCAGTGCTGTCCGTTCTACAGCGTCTGAGTACCTGTGAGCCCCAGCTCTGTTCCTGTTTTCCAGTTCCTGTGATCCTTCCTGTTTCCTGTTTGACCCGGCTTGACCTGACCTGCTGATATCTGCCTGCTCCGACCCCCGGCTATCCACGACCATCCGATTGTCTGACCCTTCTGTACTTCTGCTGCCAGCCCGATTACGAACTTTGCTTGGACTTGACCTTTCTCTTGCCTGATCCCTTATACCGCACAGCCAGCCAGTTGCCTACCCAGCCTGTACCACTGATCTGCATGACTGCCTGGGACCTCACACCACCATCAGTGACCATCCAGCCCTTGTGCCATCCTGCACTCTCAGACCTCCTGTCTGCTCTACCAGGGGTCCCTGAATCAGGTGCGCAAGAGTGGTTGTTCCCTGCATAAGCCAGACTCCACCACCAGGTGCGTGACAGCTGCAGTATATAGAGCCATGGGATGAGGAGCTGCAGTATATAGCAGAATTTCTCAACTTTTATCAGTCAGGGAATTATTAAAAATATCCAAAATCTAGAGGCACCTCAGTGTAAAAAACACGAATGGGAAACTTGAGCCTGGGATGCTCACAACTACTTTGATTCAATTAATTTCACATCAGATGTCCCCCATCACACCAGAGGTCCCCCCATCACATCAGAGGTGCCCTCCATCACATCAGAGTGCACCTATCACATTTGAGTCTACCCCTTCATGCCAGTCTTCCCCAAACATAGAGGTCCCCCAACACATCAGAGGCTCCCCCTTCCCATCAGAGATCCGTCCCCCCCCCCCCATTACATCAGAGGTCCACCATCACATCAGAGGTTTACCATCACATCAGAGGTCCACCGTCACATCAGAGGTTCCCCATCACATCAGAGCCCCCCCCCCATCAAATCAGAGGTTCCTTATCACATCAGAGGTCCACCATCACATCAGAGGTCCACCATCACACCAGAGATCCCCCAATCACATCAAATGTTCTCCATCACATCTGAAATCTCCTTATCACATCAGAGGTCCACCATCACTTCAAAGATCTCCCCATCACAACAGGTTTCTCTCCAACACATCAGCGGTCCAACATCACATCAGCGATCCTTCCATCACATCAGAGGTCCACCATCACATTAAAGGACCACCATCACATCAGAGATCTTCCCATCACATCAGAGGTTCACCATCACTTCAAAGATCTCCCCGTCACATTAGAGTTCCCCCATCACATAAGAGATCTCCCCAACACATCAGAGGTCCACCATCACATCAGAGATCTCTACATGACATCAGAGGTCCACCATCACATCAGAGATCCCCCCCATCACATCAGATGTCCCCTCATTACATCAGAGGTCCACCATCACTTCAAAGATCTCCCCATCACATTAGAGGTCCCCCATCACATCAGGGATATCCATAACACATCAGAGGTCCACCATCACATCAGAAATCCCTACATCACATCAGAGGTTCACCATCACCTCAGAGGTCGTTTCATCACATCAGAGGTCCAACATCAGATCAGAAGTCCCCCCCATCACATCAGAGGTCGCCTCATCACATCAGAGGTTCCTCATCACATCAGAGATCCCCAATCACATCAAAATTCCACCATCATATCAAAGATCTCCTTATCCCATCAGAGGTCCATCATCACTTAAAAGATCTCCCCATCATAACACAACAGGTCCAACATCACATCAGAGATCCCGCCATGACATCAGAGGTCCACCGTCACATCAAAGCCCCCCCATCACATCAGAGGTCCCCTCATCACACCAGAGATCCCCCATCACATCAGAGACCCCCCCAATCACATTAGAGGTCCCCTCATGACATCACAGGTCCCCCATCACATTAAAGGTCCACCATCACATCAAAGATCCCCCCATCACATCAGAGGTCCCCTCATCACATCAGAGGTCCATCATCACATCAGAGGTTCCCTCATCACATCAGAGGTCCAACATCACATCAGAGGTTCCCCCCATCACTTCAGGGGTCTCCTCATCACATCAGAGGTCCCCCCATCACATCAGAGGTCACCTCATAACATCAGAGGTTCCTCATCACATCAGAGGTCCACCATCACATCAGAGATCCCCCAATCACATCAAAGGTCCACCATCATATAAGAGATCTCCTTATCACATCAGAGGTCCACCATCACTTCAAAGATCTCCCCATCACATCAGAGATCGCTCTAGCACAACAGGTCCAACATCACATCAGAAAGCCCACCATCACATCAGAGGTCCACCATCATATCAAAGACCCCCCTCCATCACATCAGAGGTCCCCTCATCACACCAGAGATCCCCTATCACATCAGAGATCCCCCCATCACATCAGAGGTTCTCTCATCACATCACAGGTCCCCCATCACATTAAAGGTCCACCATCACATCAAAGATCTCCCCATCACATCAGAGATCTCCCCAACTCATCAGAGGTCCATCATCACATCAGAGATCCCTCCATCACATCAAAAGGCCTACCATCACATCAGAGATCTCCCCATCACATCAGAGGTCCACCATCACATCAGAGGTCCCCCATCACATCAGAGGTCCGCCATTGCATCAGAGGTCCCCCACCACACCAGAGGTCCACCTTTACATCAGAGGTCCCCTCATCACATCAGAGATCCTCCATCAAATCAGAGGTCCTCCGTCACATCAGAGGCCCACCATCACATCAGAGATCTCTCCATTACATCAGAGATCTCCCCATTACATCAGAGGTCCATGATCACATCAAAGATCTCTCCATCACTTCAGAGATCCCCCCATCACATCAGAGGTTCCCCCATCACTTTAGACATCCCCTATCACATCAGAGGATCGCCCACCATCACATCAGAGGTCCACAATCAGAGATCCCCGATCACATCAGAAGCCCCCTTCCCATCATAGTCCTCCCCATCACATTAAAGGTTACCCTATTACTTTCATGTAATGAGATGACTCTGCTTTGGGCATACTCTGTGATGAAAGGGTGACTCTGATGTGATGATGGGGTGACTCTGATGTGATGGGGGGGATCTCTGATGTGATGGGAATCTCTGATGATCATGTATAGGGGGACCTTTGATGTGAAGCTAACTTCATCAAGGTGGTTGTGTGTATCGTCCGAGGCTCAGGTTTCTCATTCATAGGTAACAATTACATTTTTTACATTTTAGGCTGGGGTGTCTCAAGATTTTGTATATGTTTAAAGGGTGCTGAGACTGAAAAAAGATTGAGAAATGCTGAGCTATAGTGTCATAGTATATAGAGCTCCAGTATACAGGACTATGGTATATGAAGCTACAGTATACAGAGCCATGGTATACAGAGCTATGATATATAGAGCTCCAGTATACAGGGCTATGGTATATGAAGCTACAGTATACAGAGCAATGGTATACAAAGCTATGATATATAGAGCTACAGTATACAAAGCCATGGTATACTGTATGAAGCTACAGTATACAGGGATATGGTATATAGAGCTATGATATATAGAACCATGGTATACAAAGCTGTGGAAGAACTGTATAAAGCAGACATGTTTTCATTCACGCCAAATGATTTTCCAAGCAAGGCTGGCCCGGAATAGGATGCATAGGACCATAGAAGGGCCTAAAAACATAATGCTCCCTGATTCAGCCTCAAAGTTGACCTGCAGCCTGCTAAGTAATGTTACAGTGTAACTCTTCCAGACATAGGTGTGCGCAGCCTATTGCATTAGGGTGTGCACCCCAAAGCTCAAACACACATGCCTTTCTCTGCAGCCTCAGCTGCAGTGGACAGTGAATGAATGGGAAGTGCTCTGTGCTGAGAGGCTTCCTGTTCATTCACAAACGGAAGCATAGTAAACTGCGCTTACTATGCTTCAGTTATGAATGAACACAGTGAGTGAGTGTGTCCACTGTATTCATTTAGAAAAGGAAGGGGCCAGTAAATGACATATTTACTAGCCCCTTACCCTGTTCTCCATTCTGAAACACCCCCTGGGGTAAGAGGAGTAGAGGGAAGCCAGCAGTGCTGCGGTGGAGGTACAACACAGGGTGGAAGCATGGCCAAGAGGGGGAATCAGCACTGCGCATAGTAATCACACCCCTTGCGCACGCCTATGCTTCCAGACATTTATTACCCATAGCTCCCAACTGTCCCTGATTATAAGGGACTGTTCCTGATTTGGAACAAAGTCCTTCTGTCTCTCTTTCCTCCTCATTTGTCCCTAGGGTTGCCACATCATCAATTTAATCCAGGACACATATGAATTACACAGGTTCTGTGGCTGATTAAGGTGATAATTAAACTCACTTGGTGCCTCATCTGCATTAAATTAGCCTCAGAAGCTGTGTTATTCATATGTGTCCTGGATTAAAGGGATGATGTGCCAACCCTATTTGTCCCTCATTTTGGTCTGATCTATATATTTGTATGTAAAATGCACTTTTTATCTTTCAAAAAGTGTTTCCCAGTGCTAAACCTTTCAGCCAATTTCTAAATTGCTGCATTTGTAAATTTTAAGAGCCACTATAAAAGAAAAGTAGTGGTAAAAAAATAACTTGTGGGTTTAACTAATCATTTTTTGTATAATTCTCCTTTAAGGGGGCGTGGGAAGGGGTATGTCTTATGCCTACATACTTTTTCTAATAGGTGTCCCTCCTTTCCATCTCCAATAGTTGGGAGGTATTATTACCTCTCAGGTCACAGCACTCTGCCTTAACAATGCTTGGCACTGGCAGTGCCTTCGTCTGCTTTTCTCTCCAGAAGGAAGGAACTGTCTTTGTTCAGGCATCATCCAGGGTCACCATCTACTTCCTGGATTGCAATGCCAGCTGGGTGATGAAACAATCATTTATACCCTGAAGCCTGTACATTTCTTGTCTGTGTTTGCAAATGTCTGACACAGATCAGCCCCAGCTGCAGCCTCTCCCTGCTACAAAATTACAATGTTGTAGTCTGATCACTGGGGGAGAGGAGACTGGGGAAACACTTTCTCCTGCTTGCAACACGCTGATGACATCATCTCAGCCTAAGCAAAGTCACTGGATGTAGCATAAGCATGTTTTTTTTACAATATTACACTGTTGCTGTACATTGAACAGTGGCAGGAATTGATTCATGTAGAATTGTTACCAAATAGTCCATGATAAACTGCCAGGATGGGTAAACATTGTCTTTCTGTACCAATCTTTATTATCCCTGTCTGTGCCTTCTTGTTCAGTGACTGTTAACTGCCTCTTTTCTTGCATCGGTGTCACAGGGACAGGAAGTCAGCGAAAATCTCCCCACACAGAGATGAAAAACTTTTCCCCACTCAATCCCAAACTGAAAAAACATTTGGCTGAAGCTAGGCTTTATTCAAATGGGAAATGTAAATGATATATGTAGGCTGCCATTGCTGTCCCCATCTTCTGAATATGCTGGTTCCTTGACTGTCATGGTAATCCTGGGCATTCAGGACTTTCCACGACACTGATCTAGAGCAAATAAGCGAGTTGTGTTGTGTGTCTGAATCATTCAGAGTTGAACCACCAGAGGGAAGATCTCAGCCAGAAGGCCAGCTACTAAGGCCATTTCTGTTTGTTTGGATTTTGCAATCTGATCACTGAAGGTGACATGACTCTTCCCGGATTATCTGCACAGTCACTAAGCTGGGAAAGTCATTTAACCCTGTCAAAGTTTGCTATGTGAGGGCATCAGGTTCCCTCGATACCATGCTGTGATGATGTATGTCTGGGGAATGCGCACCTACATAATTCCCCATATAGTATTTTAGGGATCTCACCACCCGCTTTAACCCTCAAAATGTTGACCCACTGTGCCATGAGGTGGTTGCTGCACAAGCCCATTCACTTGAATGGGTCGCGTTCATCAACCAATGTTGCCTGCCAAATGTGACATTTTATTTAATTTTTTGCATAATTTGGCCCCAAAGCAAAGAATCAGAGATGTCACATGGGTAGAGCCCTAATCATCTGCATTTCTGTGTTTAGATGGCATTGCCACCCGTGTAAATGAGCCCTAATAATAACACTCACATGTCCCCCTATGTTTTTTTATGACTACATTCCCATGTACCCCTTTAACCCATGCACCCATTAACATGCCATATTTACAGATACAATGTCAGCTTCCTCCTGCCTTCTTTTTTTGTAAGCAAAAGAAACAATTGAAAAACCACACAGGTCTTAGCGGAACCAAAATATGGAACCAAAAAGCCCTTGACCATAACCACTCTACTGTTCTGCCAGTCCAGAAGCCCTAGTCCATAAAAGACATGGTTTCCATGCGCTGCATGGATGATGGCCAATAAGCCTGAAGCAGCTGTATGGAGTTTGGGATAAAAGTCTGTGTCTGTACTGTAAACCAGCGTTTCAGGATGTGCATTTGGCCCAGGGGCAAATAAGGAATCATTGCCATTATCCCAAAATAAGGTATAAACCTCTTATTTTTTGGATTTGTGTTGGAAATGGAAATCATGCAGATAACTTTTGTTTTGTGAAGGCTCTACTGTCTTGGTAAAAGAAGGAGATAGGACTGCACTGCATTTCCTCAGTAGATATGGATGGTGTGACTTCCTTCCTCCCTCTCCAGGGGGTCAATGAATGAATAGCAGAATTCCAGCATTGACACCTCCAGCCCCCTACTTATTTTACAGTCTAGCTGGTTGTGCTTCCAATATCCTCTGTAGTGCAGCAGAGTTATGGAGACTGCAGAAAGCAAAGCACCAATGTGTCCCCTAACTGCTGGATTCTCCATGTTTTGTGCTATCCAAACTTAGAGGAAGAACCTTACTTGACTTTACAATGTCTGCAGTATGGGTCAGAGTTATAGACTGGAAAGCAAACCATAGACATGAGACATGGACATCCCCTGATCAAGCTTAGGTCCGTAGGTGGTCAGAGTAGATGGTCTATAATGGTCAGATAGATGGGTCAGAGTAAATGGTCTATAATGGTCAGATAGATGGTCAGAGTAGATGGTCTATAATGGTCAGATAAATAGTCAGAGTAGATGCTTTATAATGGTCAGATAAATGGTCAGGTTAGATGGTCTATAATAGTCGGATAGATGGTCAGAGTAGATGGTCTATAATGGTCCGATAGATGGTTAAGTTTAATGGTCTATAATGGTCAGATAGATAGTCAGAGTAAATGATATATAATGGTCAGATAGATGGGTGAGAGTAGATGGGGTCTATAATTCTCCATGCTTTGTGCTATCCCAACTTCGAGGAAGAACCTTACTTGACTTTACAATGACTGCAGTATGGGTCACAGTTATAGACTGGAAAGCAAACCATAGACATGAGATATGGACATCACCTGATCAAGCTTAGGTCAGTAGGTGGTCAGAGTAGATGGTCTATAATGGTCAGATAAATAGTCAGAGTAGATGGTCTATATTTGTCAGATAGATGGGTCAGAGTAGATGGTCTATAATGGTCAGATAGATGGTCAGAGTAGATGGTCTATAATGGCCACATAAATAGTCAGATTAGATGCTTTATAATGGTCAGATAAATGGTCAGGTTAGATGGTCTATAATAGTCGGATAGATGGTCAGAGTAGATGGTCTATAATGGTCCGATAGATGGTTAAGTTTGATAGTCTATAATGGTCAGATAGATGGGTCAGAATATATGGGGTCTATAATGGTCTGATAGATGGTCAGAGTACATGGTCTATAAAGGTCAGATAGATGGGTCAGAGTACATGGTCTATAAAGGTCAGATAGATGGGTCAGAGTACATGGTCTATTATAGTCGGTTAGATGGGTTAGAGTACATGGTCTATAATGGTTGGATAGATGGTCTATAATGGTCAGGAAGATGATCAGAATAAATGGTCGGAAAGATGGTCTATAATTGTCGGATAGATGGTCTATATTGTTCGTATTTATCTGGGTAAACTCCTGTTAGCCCAGTCAGTCTTATGGTAGCCATACATTAGTAGAATTTCATACAAAAATTGAAGGGTTCTCAGCAAAAAGGAGGCAGCTCCATTTTTTTATTCTTTCGGTTATATATCCTATCTTGGTCTGAAAAGTCTGCTCTTCCAATTGATGTAAAAGGAGGCAGCTCTGAGCATTATTTCCTCAACAGATGCAGCTACCAATCTAGAATGTTTGACAGAAGGACAAGGCAGCTCCAAAATGTAAAAAATTGTGTTGCTTTATAAGAAAAGAACAATGCTGAATTCTGTGTTAATACATGGACAACAAGCAAGTAAAACGCTTCCAACTAAAGCTGGAAAAAAAAATAGTTTGCCAAAGGTTAGTAAAACTGGAGCTGCCTCTTATTGCTGCGAACGTTATTCTATTTTCTAATAGTTAGTGGGCAGTCCTTTTCAAGTGTAGTGAATAAACGGTTCCCCACATACGTCCTGCTGGAAAACGTCTGGAACAAAGCCAGACACCTAGTTAATGGCTTTGCAAGATATAGCCCACCTGGAGTAATGGTTACTATAAGGAGCTGCAGTCACTAGAGTGTGGGGCTCGGTGGAGGAAACATGAGGTCACGCACCTGAGGCATATTTTTGCCAATGGTAAACTGTGTCCTTTCTCGGTATTGAAAGAGATTTCACCTCCCGCAAACCATGTATTTTTACTGCCTACAGCTGCAACATGCAGTGAAGGTGCAGTACAGTGCAGGGGCGTAGATAAGGGGTCGATTTGGGGTCCTGCCAAAAATAAAAAGTGTCTCTGCCCTGTCGCCTCTCATGGCGCCAACACCGCAACAACAAACAACGGAGCACAGCAGTCAGTATTGCGGACGAAGTGGATGCAGCAGGTCGGGTGTAAGGCACACTGTTACAGGCACTTACGTCACGCTGTTACAACCAGGCTGTGCTGGGTTCCCGGCAGACAGATCATAAATTTTTTTTTTGCACAAACTTGTCATAACAACAAGTTATTTCTCACACACAGCATATGCATACTTCCAATTACACCCCAAAATACATTCTGCTACTGTCTCCGAGTATGGCAATACCACATGTGTGAGACTTTTTCACAGCCTGGCCACATAGAGAGGTCCAACATGCAGGGAGCACCGTCATGCATTCTCGGAGCAGAATTTTCACATCAAATTTCCGACCTATTACACTTTTGAAGGCCCTGGAGCACCAGGACAATGGAATTACCCACAAAATGACCCCATTTTGGAAAGCAAACACCCCAACGTATAATCTATGAGGCATTATGAGTCTTTTGAATGGTTCATTTTTTTCCACAAGTCTTCGAAAAACATGGAAAGAAAATGAAAACGCTTTTATTTTTACACAAAGTGGTCAATTTATAAGTTATTTCTAACACATAGCATGCACATAGCAAAAATGACCCCCCAAAATATATTCTCCAATCATCCCGAGTATGGCGATACCACATGTGTGAGACTTTTACACAGCCTGGCCACATAGAGAGGTCCAACATGCAGGCATTCTAGGAGCAGAAATTTCACATCTAATTTCCTAAAGACCCATTACACTTTTGAAGGCCCTGGAGCACCAGGACAATGGAATTACCCACAAAATTACCCCATTTTGGAAAGCAAACACCCCAACATACCGGGTATGCTGATGGGTTGGTACAGGTACTTGGGTACTCAGATGGGCAGGTGACAGGTACTCTAGTAGGCTGATGGTCTGGTGACAGGTACTCGAGTACTCTAATGGGCAGGTGACAGGTACTCTGGTACTTTGCCGGGCTGGTGACAAGTACTCAGGTTCTCTTTTATGTGCAGGTGACAGGTACTCGGGTACTCTGATGGGCAGGTTACAGGTACTCGGGTACTCTGATGGGCTGGTGACAGGTACTCGGATACTCTGATGGGCAGGTGACAGGTACTCTGATGGGCAGGTGACAGGTACTCGGGTACTCTGATGGGCAGGTGACGTGTACTCTGATGGTCTGGTGACAGGTACTCGGGTACTCTGATGGTCTGGTGACAGGTACTCGGGTACTCTGATGGTCTGGTGACAGGTACTCGGGTACTTTGATGGGTTGGTGACAGGTACTCGGGTACTCAGATGGGATGGTAACAGGTACTCGGATACTCAGATGGGCAGGTGACAGGTACTCGGGTACTCAGATGGGCAGGTGACAGGTACTTGGGTACTCTGATGGACAGGTGACAGGTACTCGGGTACTCTGATGGGCAGGTGACAGGTACTTGGGTACTCTGATGGGCAGGTGACAGGTACTCGGGTACTCAGATGGGCAGGTGACAGGTACTCGGGTACTTTGATGGACAGGTGACAGGTACTCGGGTACTTTGATGGACAGGTGACAGGTACTCGGGTACTTTGATGGACAGCTGACAGGTACTCTGATGGGCTGTGACAGGTACTTTGATGGGGTGGTGACAGGTCCTCTTTATTGGGAGGGAGGGTGATCAGTGTGCTTGGTGTACAGTAGACGGTAATGAGCTGTTGCCGCAATCTCCCTGTCACACACAATCGGTGTGTGACAGGGAGAACCGCGGTAACAGCTTGTTACCGCGGTTTGTTTACATCACATGACTGGCTGTGATTGACACAGCCGGTCACATGGTAAAGAGCCAAATCTATTGGCTCTTTACACGGATCGGAGCTGGGCTTTGTCCGAGGGACAAGCCTCAGCTCCTATCGCCGCGCTGCGTGCCCCCGGGGCAATTTTATTGGCTCTTTACCCCGATCGGGGGGGGGGACACGACCCCCCGGCAGACGAGCGATCCGTGATTGCCGCTCTACAGGCCCCCAGTAGCAGCGAGAAGCAGCTGACATCATATGACATCGGCCCGGATCAACAAGCAGTTCCTGCCGACGTCATTTCACAATGACTCGGTAGGGAACTGGTTAAAGGTGGCCCTGGTCCTGCACCCCATTCAAATTGCACTGCAATCTACAGCGGGTGTCATGAAATCTTAACGACAACCCAAATGCAGTGTGCTTGCCTGCCCCAGATCCGATGATACAAAATGACCATGTGATCCGGTTTCAATGCGTTCCTAAAACTGGTGCATGCATGACTTTGGTGTAATGCAGTGCAATCTAAGCCCATTCAAAATGAATGGGCTCAAATCGCACTGCACTGAATCGCATGTGAATTGCACAGAAATGTGATGCAGTTCCTGTGTGACTCATAGCGTGAACCAAGGCTAAGGGTAGTTCACACCTATGCATGCGGTGTGAACGTTTGCGCGGGAATGGGCTGCTGTCCCTGCAGGAAATACAGGGAAAAGGACCTTGCACCTTTCTTAAAAAACAGCCACAGAGAAACCACATTTTAAATTAAAAAACACATTTTAAATTAATTTTAAATTAAAATAAAGAACATGTTATATTCACCTCCTTGGCTTCCAGGGCCATTCTGTGCAATGGTTTTGCACAGAATGGCCCTGATCCTCCTCTTCTCTGTGTGCCACAATAGAAATCTGTGTGATACGGGGGCACACAGTGCATGCTCACTCCTGTGCTGCTTGGTTCTCCTCCAGCTTCACCACTTGGTACCTGCTGCTGAACCCCCTCCCCAGGAGAAAAAAATTATCTACGGCCCTGGTCCAGTGGCTCCAGTCCAGTCCAGTGACTCTCTTCAAAGGTTTTATCCCTAGATGCTATTCCATGCTGCTGTCTGTTTTCCTGGAAGGATTTCCTTTGGAGGTGGCAAGCAAGTGGGAGAGGGACGTGGGCACATTTGAGGAGGAACAGTGGGAGGAAGCCCTGCAGGCGGTCCAGA
Source organism: Glandirana rugosa (assembly GCA_018402905.1). NCBI lineage: Eukaryota > Metazoa > Chordata > Amphibia > Anura > Ranidae > Glandirana > Glandirana rugosa. The sequence continues at coordinate 257,745 of BLSH010103245.1, forward strand.
TGTGCTCCCTTAATGTGGCACAACACTTATTCCAGCTGTACATTGTTTTGCGGGCACACTTCACGCCCAAGACTGTTTGGAATGGGAGGGATCCAAACTGCCCGAGATATTCTAGAGACCATGGGGACCTAATCCACACTATCAATAAGGTTTTTCAGGCTAACATCCCGACAGATCCTAAGCCCTGTATCTTGGGCATTTTGGATGACCTTCCAATTGAGGAAGCCCCTAAGCAGGCCATTGCTAGAGCCCTATTTCAGGCTTGCAAGCTCATTCTCCGACACTGGAAGGCCCCTGACCCCCCCCCCCCCCCACGGTAAAAGACTGGATAGCCCAGATGGGGGACACTACAAGGTTGGAGAAGTATATCTTTCAACACAGAGGATGCCCTGGCAAATTTACTAAACTGTGGTCGACACCCCTGGACTCTCTCCGGTAGATTTGGCGCTGGACAGATTGCTACTTTAATACATTTGTAAAGGAGCTTTCGTTTATAGAGCTATCGCTTGGAGCAAAGGCTAAAGGACCCTGTTGAATGGAGTGGCGGATGTACATAGGAATCAATCATTGCTATACATTGTTATGAAGTGTCTTATATGGAAATGGAATATATGCTTTGTATGATTCTCCGTTTTCTTATTTGTGGTTAATAAACTTCTTGAGAAGAAAAAAGTGTAGTGGCAAAAATTTGATGGAGCAGGGTAGGAAATGTTTCTTGAACAAACTAAATTCGATCCGCAAATGTGGTTTTCCATTCAAACATAATTAATGGATTTAATGATTGCAAGAAAGAACATTGAGAGTCCTGATAAGAATTTTAGTATGAACATTTTCATGAAAGTCTACTAGTGTATGGCCAGCTTTAGGTGATTCCAATGTCCAGAATGGATCTTCTCAGTTGATTACTTTTGTTCCCGGGGATTAGTCAGGTATGCACAGTGCTGGGGTGCGCCTGCATTTTTATGTCACAAATTTTACTCATGATGGTCATCTGATGGTTGGATGTTCTGACTGATATCTGATGTCTATGGCTAGCTGAAACCACTAAGAAAGATGAGAAGCCAGGGAATTAAACCCCCATTATCCACACAAAAGTGAACCGTCAGGTTTGACTGTGTTCAGTTTTCAGTCCTCACCTCCTGCTGTATTGAAACGCTAATATAACCAAAACTCTATACAGAGATAGAGGGAAAAAGACTCAATTGTTATCACCTCCTCACCTTTTGTTTGAACCCCTATTAGCTTGTGCTGCAACTGCGTGCTTTGCATTTGTTTGTGTGGCAGTTGTGACACACCCCCATTCACATGAATGGATTGCATTCGGCAGGTGGTACTGCCCGCCAAATGCGGCAGGGGTCATTTGTGCCGCACTGCAATGTAAAAAAAAAAAATGCTGCTGCGGCATGTATATACTCCCATACAGCTGTCCTTGCAGCTCAAGGGGGAAAGCTGGGGGGGGCATAAAAATGTGTCTCAGCCGCCTGTTTTTACTCCCCCCCCCAGTTGCAAGTATAAACTATGCAGGTAAGGCCATCTGATTTTACCATAACTTTCCTAATTCTCATACATGTTCTGGGTTATTGACTTGTAAATTAAAGAAAAACAGCCAGGCGTCAGGTATTTTTATAAGGCGGTCAGTAATGGAATCCCCTTATATTTCTCTTAGGAATTTTCCAGGTTTTATAAATCAGGTTTGACTTCATTTCATGCATACAGATTAATTAAGTGACACAATAGGTCCAAGGGGCAGCACCCATATTTCAAGCCATCTAATGAATATTTTTGGTGCCTGTGCTAAATTGTGTCTGTTTTTCTCATTGAGTTTAAGGAGAGTGGTCTGAATGCAATTAGAACAAATCTGCAGCTATCATTCACGTGCAAATCTCCATGTGAACAATGAATTGGCCTGGCTCCAGCTGTCCCTCCACAAAACAATCCCCAAAACACTGTCGCTTTAAGAGGACGTTTACACAGCCCACAAACAATGGGTGCTAATGGTCAAGGGTGACATGCTTTCACCTCTGTCTGAAGGGTACCATTAAAAACAACCTAAAATTGAGGCTGTCTTCAGCCATTCTGAATAGAGGCGAAAACGTTTAGCTTATATAGTAGATACTTTACGTATAAACCTAAATAATGAATATAACTTATGCTTAGCAAATCTAAAATGTGCACTTCAGTGCATCTTTACAAAGTAAACTTTTTGAATTATTATTATAGCGTGGACCTAAAAAGTAATTTTTGGTGAGACTTAATTTTTTTTTAACTTGCTGTTACATATTTTGATTATTATATTTCATATACAAATTTGTAAATGCTTCCTCTAGTGGTCATTTGTAGATTGCACCATGTCATTAAGTTTACTGCTTAACAACCCCTGAGAAAAGGCTCATTAAACCTTTTTACTACAGCTGCTGGGTTGCATGCTGCTAAGATAAAGGATAATTGTACTTTCAGAAAAGTACTGCCTGCATAGCTTCCCGAAACAACAGTAGCCTCCTCCCTTCCCCCATCTTAGATATATACTTACCTGAAACCAACAGTTTCGGCCTGCCAAAATCTTCACATCTGCAGCCGAAAATGTTTCTTCTGTGATCCCTATGATGATCACCTTTATATATACAGTTAAAAAAATAAATACATAAAATTAAAATAAATAAATATATCTATATATATCTATATATATCTAAATCTATCTATCTATCTATCTATCTATCTATCTATCTATCTATCTATCTATCTATCTATCTATCTATCTATCTATCTATCTATATATACAGTATCTCACAAAAGTGAGTACACCCCTCACATTTTTGTAAATATTTTATTGTATCTTTTCATGTGACAACACTGAAGAAATGACACATTGCATGCAATGTAGTGAGTGTACAGCTTGTATAACAGTGTAAATTTGCTGTCCCCTCAAAATAACTCAATGCAGCCATTAATGTCTAAACCGCTGGCAACAAAAGTGAGTACACCCCTAAGTGAAAATGTACAAATTGGGCCCAATTAGCCATTTTCTCTCCCTGGTGTCATGTGACTCGTTAGTGTTACAAGGTCTCAGGTGTGAATGGGGAGCAGGTGTGTTAAATTTGGTGTAGTCACTCTCATTCTCTCATACTGGTCACTGGAAGTTCAACGTGGCACCTCATGGCAAAGAACTGTCTGAGGATCTGAAAAAAAAAATTGTTGCTCTAAATAAAGATGGCCTAGGCTATAAGAAGATTGCCAAGACCCTAAAACTGAGCTGCAGCATGGTGGCCAAGACCATACAGTGGTTTAACAGGACAGGTTCCACTCAGAACAGGGCTCACCATGGTCAACCAAAGAAGTTGAGTGCACATGCTCAGCGTCATATCCAGAGGTTGTCTTTGGGAAATAGACGTATGAGTGCTGCCAGCATTGCTGCAGAGGTTGAAGAGGTGGGGGGTCAGCCTGTCAGTATTCAGACCATACACCGCACACTGCATCAAATTGGTTTGCATGGCTGTCGGCCCAGAAGGAAGCCTCTTCTAAAGATGATGCATAAGAAAGCCCACAAACAGTTTACTGAAGACAAGCAGACTAAGGACATGGATTACAGGAAACACGCCCTATGGTCTGATGAGACCAAGATAAACTTATTTGGTTCAGATGGTGTCAAGGATGTGGGGCGACAACCAGGTGAGGAGTACAAAGACAAGTGTGTCTTGCCTACAGTCAAGCATGGTGGTGGGAGTGTCATGGTCTGGGGCTGCATGAGTGCTGCCGGCACTGGGGAGCTACAGTTCATTGAGGGAACCATGAATGCCAACATGTACTGTGACATGCTGAAGAAGAGCATGATCCCCTCCCTTCAGAGACTGGGCCGCAGGCAGTATTCCAACATGATAACGACCCCAAACACACCTCCATGATGACCACTGCCTTGCTAAAGAAGCTGAGGATAAAGGTGATGGTGATGCTATTAAGCATCTGTGGGGCATCCTCAAATGGAAGGTGGAGGAGCGCAAAGTCTCTAACATCCACCAGCTCTGTGATGTCGTCATGGAGGACTGCAGTGGCAACCTGTGAAGCTCTGGTGAACTCCATGCCCAAGAGGGTTAAGGCAATGCTGGAAAATAATGGTAGCCACACAAAATATTGAC
>BLSH010103245.1:261884-316147 GCA_018402905.1 Glandirana rugosa
TCTCGTTATTAAGAAAAAAAATCTAGGAGTCTCTCAATAAATGGTACTCCACAGTACAACTTAAAGGTTACCAGTCATACTCGCTCACTCTCGCTATTGTGGTTTAAATTGTGTGGACGAGGGGTAAGTGTGGACTCTGGAACATTGTGATTGTTCAGTGTACTGTGGCCGTTCAAGCTTGGCATCCAAAACCTAACAAGTCATATGCATAGAAAATACAGTATCTCACAAAAGTAAGTACACCCCTCACATTTTTGTAAATATTTTATTCTATCTTTTCATGTGACAACACTGAAGAAATGACACTTTGCTGCAATGTAAAGTAGTGAGTGTACAGCTTGCATAACAGTGTAAATTTGCTGTCCCCTCAAAATAACTCAACACACAGCCATTAATGTCTAAATCGCTGGCAACAAAAGTGAATACACCCCTAAGTGAAATTGTTCAAATTGGGCCCCATTAGCCATTTTTCCTCCCCGGTGTCATGTGACTTGTTAGTGTTACAAGGTCTCAGGTGTGAATGGGGAGCAGGTGTGTTAAATTTGGTGTTATCGCTCTCACTCGCTCATACTGACCATTGGAAATTCAACATGACACCTCATGGTAAATAACTCTCTGAGGATCTAAAAAAAAGAATTATTGCTCTACATAAAGATGGCCTAGGCTTTAAGAAGATTGCCAAGACCCTGAAACTGAGCTGAAGCACAGTGGCAAAGGTCCATACAGTGGTTTAACAGGACAGTAAAAGGAGTTGAGAGCATGTGCTCAGCATCATATCCAGAGGTTTTCTTTGGGAAATAGCTGTATGAGTGGTGCCAGCATTTCTGCAGAGGTTGAAGGGGTGGGGGTCAGCCTGTCAGTGCACACTGCATCAATGGCTGTCGTTCCAGAAGGAAGCCTCTTCTAAAGATGATGCACAAGAAAGCCCACAAACAGTTTGCTGAAGACAAGCAGACTAAGGACATGGATTACTGGAACGATGTCATGTGGTCTGATGAGACCAAGATAAACTTCATGGTGGTGGGAGTGTCATGGTCTGGGGCTGCATGAGTGCTGCCGGCACTGGGGAGCTACAGTTCATTGAGGGAACCATGAATGCCAACATGTACTGTGACATGCTGAAGAAGAGCATGATCCCCTCCCTTCAGAGACTGGGCCGCAGGCAGTATTCCAACATGATAACGACCCCAAACACACCTCCATGATGACCACTGCCTTGCTAAAGAAGCTGAGGATAAAGGTGATGGTGATGCTATTAAGCATCTGTGGGGCATCCTCAAATGGAAGGTGGAGGAGCGCAAAGTCTCTAACATCCACCAGCTCTGTGATGTCGTCATGGAGGACTGCAGTGGCAACCTGTGAAGCTCTGGTGAACTCCATGCCCAAGAGGGTTAAGGCAATGCTGGAAAATAATGGTAGCCACACAAAATATTGACACTTTGGGCCCAATTTGGACATTTTCACTTAGGGGTGTACTCACTTTTGTTGCCAGCGATTTAGACATTGATGGCTGTGTGTTGAGTTATTTTGAGGGGACAGCACATTTACACTGTTATACAAGCTGAACACTCACTACTTTACATTGTAGCAAAGTGTCATTTCTTCAGTGGTGTCACATGAAAAGATAGAATAAAATATTTACAAAAATGTGAGATACTGTATATGACTGCAATAAATAAATATATATGTATTTATACGCTGGCAATGCATGCAGCACTTTACATACAGTACATTCACATCAGTCCTTGCCCTCAAGAATTTTACAATATAAGATCTCTAAGGCAGGCCATACATAGAAAATTGCCCAAATCCCTGCTGCAGCGCTCTTGTGTTCCGCTGGCGGGGTACGCAGGGAGCCTTCCCCACTGCCAGAATACAATGATCACTGCTGGCAGCTTTATCCGTTGGTAGTGATTGATGAATCAACTTCAGTACAACCAGCCTGCCCATAGACAGATCAAAATTTGCCGGGTTCCTGACTATGGCCGGCTTAACTCACATTCATACATACACATTCTAGGGCCAATTTAGACAGGAGCCAATTACCTACCAGCATGGACAAGGAGAACAAGCAAACTCCATGCAGATAGTATCCTGATTCGAGCCGAGGGCCCCAGTGCTGCAAGGCAGAAGTTCTGTTCTTCAGGGATGTGTCATAAAATGCTCCTATATCAATTTTTGGTGAAAATTTGATTTACAGTTTACCTACTAAAAAAAAAATCCCCAAATATTGCCAAATTGTCTCTAGCGGTCCACCACTTGTACTGCTATAATCTGTAAAGTACAAAAAATCTTATTGTTTAAAATACCAATTTTTATTCTTTGCCCGCATATGTCCTTCCATGCATGGAGAAAATGAATGTGAAATAAGCATATTGAGGACACACTATAGCTCCATGCTTTAGATAATGTTAGTACATTTGGGCCCAGGAGGAGAAGCCGCAGTGTTAAATCCTGTGCACCCCCTGCTCTCAGCACAGCTGTGTCAACACATTCCAGTCATTGTCACCCTGGGAAGAGAGAGCTCTAAATAATGACAGGAGTGAGAAAAAAAGTCTTTTACTAAAGGGCAGGGAGTGACGAGGTGACACGCTGGATTCCCACCATCTATACCCTCCTCCCAGTGCATGCCGGGAAATGCCATTAATTGCCCTCCATTGTAACATCAGTTCCAGGAATCTGGGAATTTGGCCAGAAGAGAAGAAGAGACAGAAGAGAGAGGAGCAGAAGACAAAAATGCCATTTAAAGTAGGTCTCAGTACCGGTGTGCCTGTGCATTGGAGGGGGTTTGATTTTAATGAACCCAATCCAAGCTTTGATTTGCGTGTGCGTCATACAGATTTTTAATTTTCTTTAATTCACAGATAACAAAAGATGATGCAGAAAGCAAAAGGAGTTCACGCACTTGAATTCTTAAACTGTTTTTTCAAACTAACGTTTGTAGGAACCCACATGCAAAAATTCATCAGTACATTCAATGAATTCATGAATGGTACTCGATTTTGGAACAAATGGACTTTACTGAAGGAAAAACACATCCACAGTTAGAAATTCGACCGAGAAAAATTTTCCATCCTGCTCCTTTGAATTTTCTCGTCACTTGGGTCAAAAATGGACATCGAGTTGAACCCACTTAGGGGTAGAAAATTAAAGAAATGTTAAAATGAAAATTTTCAAACTAATTTCTCCTAGTTAATGGCTAGAGTGCCTCTTTTCCATGACTGGAGTCATTTCATGCAGGACGGGCAGAGCTGGCGGTAGGCCTTACTGAACCCTATAGGGGTAGATCCTACCTCTGTCTACATACAGGGCTCATTGGAGACAAATGCAAGTCCATAGGAACAGATACAAGAAGAAGCATTTTATAACAACGGACTATAACATCAGCTTGGCTATTATACCAAATGGGTCACAAATAGAGAAATTTACTAAATGAAGTGTAATGTTAAAGTATAACTAAAGGCAAAACTTTTTTTTTTTTTTTTTTTAAATTTTAGATAGAGTGGAGAGGGATTAGAACACCTGTCGGTTTATATTTCTGTCTGTTCCCCCATTAGGGAGATTCACCCTCTCTCATAGGTGTACGCAGCCTATTGCATTAGGGCAGGGGTGGCGAACACGCGGCTCTCGAGCCGCATGCGGCTCCCGGCCATAATGAATGCGGCTCTTTGCCTCTTATTATATTTTGTATATACTGTGGCTCTTTGCCAAGTTTCATGTTTCTCTCAGGGCGATCTCAGGCAGCTTGCATTGACTTCTATGATAGAAGTCTCCTCGCAAGCCGCCTTGAGATCGCCTCGAGCGCCGCTTCGCACCGATTCGCACCGATTCGCGCCGCATTGTGCCGATTCTCGCCGCTTCGCGCCGATTCGCGCCGCTTCGTCACTGCGTGGTGTGGCTCTCTGACTCTCACAGTTTAAAATTTTGGCTCTTTGTGTCTAACTTGTTCGCCACCCCTGCATTAGGGTGTGCACCCAAAGCTGAATATGGGTATATGTGGGTATATATGTGTGTATATATATATATATAGAGAGAGAGAGAGAGAGAGATAGATATATATTTTCAGTAGGGCAGTGTTATTGTTTAATTCTTTTTTACAATATTTTTTAACAATTTTTTTTTAATATTTTTTTTAGGAGCCTCAATGAGGGGCTTTGGTGAAATATCAGGGGTCTGAAACACATGCGTGGGTATATATGTGTATATATATATATATATATAGAGAGAGAGAGAGAGAGAGAGATTTTCAGTAGGGCAGTGTTATTGTTTAATTATTTTTTACAATATTTTTTAACAATTTTTTTTTAAATATTTTTTTTAGGAGCCTCAATGAGGGGCTTTGGTGAAATATCAGGGGTCTAAACAGACCCCTGATGTCTCACTTTTGAGACAGAGAAAAGGAACTGAGCACAGAGATTGCCCAGTCTCTTTCTCTGCAGCCAAGCAGCAGGGGGAATCTGCGCAGCACAGGGTGATTAGGGTGTGTCCAGGCACACCCTGTGCGCACGCCTATGCCCTCTCTATTTTTTTCTATTTACCATTGTCATTGAAAGTGAAAGTAATAGAGAATCCCACATTTTGGGTTGTCCCCAGAAAAGTAATAGAGAGGAAATCTTCCAATGTGGACACTAGTTCGGGTGACCCCCAAAGCATTCCCTTAAGTTGCAGGGATTTCCTCTCACTTCTTGTTTGGCTATGGGACGGGAAGTGAAAGGAAATTGCCACAATGGGACACAGATGGCAAAAAATAAACTAACAGGGGTTATACCCCTCCCTTACTCTATCCAAAATAAAAAAAAAAAGTTTTGCCTATAGTTCTACTTTAAGACATGGTGCACATAATTCATGCACTTGATGCGTCAATGTGCAGCCCATGGATGCAGTTCCTTACATTTTTGTTTGCAATATTCTATAAGAAATCCACATAAACTGTATTTGTGTGGGTTAACGTCGCTGTTTTCTGTGCTGTCTCCTCTGTTGGCTTCTATTTTTCCTGGGAATACACTTTTGGAATAGGTCAACATAGGCTGACATTTGGTCAATAGCTCCCGCCCAGGCCAGCTGTCATATTGTGCATGCTTATTCCGAGGTCAGCGTCCATTGTGCTACCCGGTGTAGAGGAAGCCCATCCAGCAGAGTCACAAAATAGACTGCATGGGATGTGACATGGGCCGTAGACACTAGATAGGTGGCCGACGATGAGCATGAATGCCCATGATCCTTGCCCTGTTTTGGGGAACAATAGCAATCTGACAGTAAAATCCACTGGGGCCAATGTGCTTAGAACTCCCTACACACAAAAACAGATATAAAGAACCAAAGTCCTACTGACACTATAACGCTGCAGTAACATGCTGTACTGTGATACGATCCCATTCATTCTGAATGGCACCCCAACACACCTTGTCGACAGGAGTGCATTGACATATAAATTATATCTGGTCCATTGTGGTGTGTTGGGAAACCCATAAAAACATGAATTGTCTGCCCTAACACAATGTACACTAACATGACCACAAAGTGGCTAAGTGGTCAGCACTTCCGCCGGGCAGCACTAGGGTTGTCGGTTCGAATCCCAACCACGGCACTGCCTGCCTGGAGTTTGTATCTTCTCCCTGTGCCTGCGTGTGTTTCCTCTGGGCACTCCAAAGACATTCTGGGAGGTTAATTGGCCCCTGTCTAGTATATGAATGTGAGTAATGCCGGTACATACTGACAGGTTTTTTTTTCAGTTCAACCCAGCAGGCTGAATGAAAGAAAAATTAGGAACTTGTTGTATTAACTATGCAATGGTAATACAGCATTCTCCTTGCTGAGCTAGGGGGACTGCCACACTCCCCCCCTGTCAGAACTCACCGGTCAGTGCATGTAACCATTGGCTGTGATCGCTGATGGGATGCCGATCGGCAGCTGAATTTCCAGCATGCCCATTCGACAGAAGACGGATGTTGGGCCGGCCTCTGTCGGACAGGCTGCTGTACACATAGGGTAATATTCGACCCATGTGTACCAGGCTTTAGGGGCCTTAGATTGTAAGTTCCTTGAGGGCAGGTTCTGATGATAATGTACAATAAATATGTAAAGTGCTGCGTAAATTGACGGCGCTATATAAGTACCTATAATAACAACCGGAAATGGGAAAATGGAGCCTGAATAAAACAACTTAGAAGCGAAAATTACACAAAAAGCTAGACTTCTCATGTAATTAGGGTTGCCACCTCATCCCTTTAAACCAGAACCCATATGAACACAGGTTCTAAGGCTAATTTAATGCAGATAAGGCACCAAGTGAGTTTAATTACCTCCTTAATCAGACTCAGAACCTGTGTAATTCATACGTGTTCGGGTTTAAAGGGATGAGGTGGCAACTCTACATGTAATGCTATTATTTAGTAACAGATATGGGCGAAAAAACGTGAGGGTTTAGTATCACTTTAAACTGGATACACACCATACAACATTTGTTGTTAGATTTGCTTTAAGGCCCGTTCACACAAACGTTTCGTCAGACAAAAGCTGGATGTGCAGACTAGTAAGTTTTTGTCTGTCGACAACGCCATGTCCAATTTTCGGATGGCATGTACAGAAATCGACACACAAAAGTCGAAAGTACAAGTACGCATGTTCAGAATCAAGGAACGACCAGGAAGAGTTTGGTCGTGTAAACTGCCGATCGTAATCCAGAATTAACATTCGTGAAGCGGCAATTGAAATTACGAAATGCAGCGCACATTATCATCTTTTTAATGTCTTTTTAATAGGGAAATTAGCGGAAGCGACCCAAAGGGTGACGCACCAAAAATGAACTTCCTCTTTATATGCTCATATTACACCACTACGTTCGCCTTTGTCGAATGACAATTTTCATATAGTCAGTACGCTTTACAAAATCATGGACACGCACTTTTGACAAAAATCAGAAGCGTGGTCATACGTCAATCGAACCGTGTGTATGAGGCTTTAGATTTACCTTCAACTATGTAGTGCAAGGGTCTGCCTGATTGCATATAGATTGAAAGTGTTTAGGTGTGACCTTGTATTATATGGTTTTGGTAAATCTAAAGGAAAAAATGTAAAGAAAATTGTGTAGTCTGTATTCAGCTTTAGGCTGGCTACACACTATACAATCTTCTTGTACAATTTTCCTATAGATTTACCAAAACCATATGATATGAGGTCAAACTTAAAGACTTTCAATTTGTAATCAGGCAGACCCTTGCACTACATAGTTGATGGTAAATCTAAAGGAAATTGAACAAGAAAATTGCATAATGTATGGCCAAAAAAAAAAAAAAGATCTAGTTGGTTGGTGTGTAGAGGGCACTGGGTACACGGCAGACAAGGCATCTCTGTAAATTCTGGAGGGGAATGGAAGGAATTAGGCAGCTGCTCTGAATATAGCGGGCCCTGGATAAATAGGTAATACAAGACCTCTATAATCTAAGGCGGCTGATGAAATCAGTGTGGTGGAGATAGACATCTGCAGATGAATGTACATAAAGTGCTGATATACGGCCTCTGTATAATGACTGATGAAAGAGAGGAGATGTCAGACAGACAGCCGCAGGTGTGTGGAGGGCAATGAGTGCAGCAGGTAACACCAGGCCTTTGTATATAGCCGGGAGGTGAATGAGAAGAATGAGGTAGTATAGACCCAACTGATGCAACATCTCATTCTGAAGCTGGGTGGATCATGGATGGAATGTAGTAGCAGAGCTGCAGCTGTTCTATATGGAGTCAAGGAAAGAGACGGATTTACACATTTTTATATGCGCATTGGGCTTTATTTAGCTTTATATACGCTCAATATGACACCAGCATGTGTCAGTGGGTCATAGGTTACCTTAAAGCTGAACCGGAGAAAAAAAACAGTTTTTTGGAAATCTGCTTTGTAAAAATAAATGACTTCTAATGATAAATTACCTCTAATACAGTGGTTCCCAACCCTGTCCTCAAGTATCCCCAACAGGCCATGTTTTGGGAATTTCCCTTAGATAAATCAGCTGTCCAAAATCCCAAGTCCTTGACTCTGATTTAAAGCACCCGTGCAAGATAAAGGAAAACCTGAAAACATGGCCTGTTGGGGGTACTTGAGGACAGAGTTGAGAACCACTGCTCTAATAAATGACCTCTATAGAATAAATGACCTCTAATGGATCCCTAGTGTGGACGGTGTTGTGTTAGGTAAAACTATTAGTTTAATTCATCAAAAAGAAACTAGGCCGCCTACATTCAAACCAAAGCAGCACTCAGTCCTCAACATTCAGACAAAATCTCAAGGAAAATATGCCCACGGGACTTTAAAGAGTGGTGCTAGATAAAATGATACATCAAAATTTTATAAAAGTACAAAATTCATTACAGAATACTTAAAACAGACACAGATCAATTTTTAGTTGCATCATCATAATAAATAAAAAAAGGGGGGCCCTACCTGTGAATAAATAATAAAATTAATAATGTGATTTTAGTGGTTGCAGCTCCTATCTAGTGAATTACCAGAAAATAAACTCAAATTGACCAAGGGCGCTACCATTCATCAAAATCGAACAAATGTGCATTTGTTAGATTGTGTGCATCATCATAATAGAAAGATCGAACAAGTATATACCAAATATCAAACATAGTTACTGGAACATACAGTTCCTATTTCCTAAAAGGCTCTAATCTCTACGCGTTTCACGGGGCAGCACCCACTTCTTCAGGAGACAGCCGGAAATTGGATTTTGTGTACACCATCCCTTCCACATTGTGTTCCATGAGCGCTTCAAGCCTCGCTTTCAGATCGCTCTACTGCAGGGTCATCTGCCCGATCACGATTGCATACTGACAGCGGTGAGAGCCAGCGATGCAGAGGACGGTCTATGTGGGCAGCTTTCCCCCCAGATGCCTGCATACTTAAATGTACATCTTTTAATCATCAACCATGTGAATTGCTTGTACCTTCATTAAATGTAACCATATTACTACACTTAGAGGCGCCTCTCTTCTCTTTTATACTCTGTAGCTCCTGCTGGATTTTACTTCTGATCCCCTTGTGGAGGCGGCCATGGACATTTTATGGTTACACAACCTATCACATTGCTATAATCTTTGTATATGGACTTTAAACTGAAAGACGTATGAATAAATGATTTTCAGGATCAGGTGGAGTTATCCCCCTTCATACTGCTCCCAGCAATTAAAGTTCTGGCCACTTCTTCTTTATTAATCTTCCAGGGTAGGCCAGGCATTTAATTTAATTGCAGCTGCAGCATAGATGATTACTCTGCTTGATCCTGAAAATGAGTAAATAGTCCCCTCTCTGTCCCCCACTCCTGCTGCTGAACTGATTATGCTCAGGGAACTTTTAATAAGTTGCTGGCAGCCGAAGCTGATGGAATTACGGTATGTGCACAGCGAGGTATTTAAAGTCTCTTCTCTGTGTGGGGCCCCCCTCAGGCAAGCTGTATGTGGTCCCATGATATCCAATAGAGACCTTGACAGTGGGTTGCTCACTCCCCAAGATTCTCTCCCCTCGTCCATTCAAAAAATTACTTCAATGAGTGAAGATAGTGACGTTTATCCACCCCTCTTGAAAAGAATGCAAGACGGTTTGCGAATGGATAAGGGGAGAGGAAGGTGGCTAATGAGCAACATGGTGTCTTTCATTGTATGAGAATCGGAACTGCACATTAGGTGCTTACAGGGTGAATAGAACTAATAGTTGTATCTAAAGCAGCACCGCCCGCACATGGGATACCTATTACTAGACGTAATTTATGTTTACATAACAAAATGTCCAAAAAATTTTTTTTTCTAGAGTTCAGCTTTACCCCCTTTCTGACCAGAGCACTTTTTGCAATTTTGCACTGCGTTGTTTAACTGACAATTGTGCGGTCATGTGACGTTGTACCCAAACAAAATTGACGTCCTTTTTTTCCTACAAATAGAGCTTTCTTTTGGTGGTATTTGATCACTTCTGCGGTTTTTATGTTTTGTGCTATAAACAAAAAAAGAGCGACAATTTTGAACAAAAAAACAAACAATATTTTTTACTTTTTGCTATAATACATATCCAAAAAAAGAAACATAAAAACAAATTTATTCATCAGTTTAGGCCGATATATATTCTTCTACATATTTGTGGTAAAAAGAAAATCGCAATAGGCATATATTGAGTGGTTTGCGCAAAAGTTGCCGCGTTTACAAACCATGAGAATTCATTAATGGAGTTTTTACTTTTTTTTTTTTTTACTAGTAATGGCGGTGATCTGTGATTTTTATCGGGACTGCGATATTGCGGCAGACAGATCAGACATTTTTGACACTTTTTTGGGACCATTGACCATTTATACAGCGATCAGATCTAAAAATAGCCACTGATTACTGTATAAATGTCACTGGCAGGGAAGGGGTTAACCTGCAGGGGCCAATCAACGGGTTAACTGTGTTCCCTATGTGTGTTCTAACTGTGTGGGGGCTGGGCTGGCAGGGGCATGACAGATCTAACTGATCCCGATGACAGGGATCAGTAGATCCCTGTCATGCTTCCTGACAGAACGGGGAACCGCCATGTTTACATTAGCGGTTGCACATTCTTCCTCTGTATCAGGCGATTGCAGGTCGCCAGCGGACACAAAGTCCGCCCAACCCGTGGGCACACTTAGGGAGCGTGCGGCGGGCATGAGAGCGCGCCATCGGCAGCGTGTGCCCACCAGGTACTCGCGCCTGTGCGAATCGCCATTTATAAACGGCGATTCACGCTATGCTACCACATTGCAGCAGCAAATGTATGCGAGCCAGTCGGGAACCGGTTAAAGTATGACTGCACCCTTGTACTTCTTGTACCTTGGCCTTCACCAGCCTCAAATTAACCTGTTTCCGATCCAGTGAGATATCATCAAGGAAGATGTAGAGCTGCATACTTTGTCAAATTCCCCACAGTTCTCTATTCATAGTGCTGTAGGGTTCACAGTTAACACAGTATGCCATATGCAAAACCAGAACATATGCATGTAGCCAGGTGCTGGCTGAATTGCCTGTGTCACTGGGGGGGACGCTCTACAACATTAGCCACAGTGGGGCTGTTTCCTCCAGTGCTCAGCTTAGTCCTTATAGGGTCATATCTTGAATGCAGAGTGAAGAAAAAAGGATCTTGGGACATATAGTCCAAAGAGCCAAATTTACACTAGAGACGGGATCATCATGGACTACAAACTCCAGCCAGCTGGATGGAGAGAACAGAATGCTGGGAAAAAATGATAAATAGCCTGTGTTGGGGAGGAGATGGCCTCTTGGGACCACGGCCTTCAACTGGGAGCAGAACCCAGATGCTTGGAGGGTCGTGAAGAGCGGTGTGGCCTAGTCAGTGTGGAGAGCTCTTTGGTGGATGGGTGAGCGGAGCACCATCACCAGCTTTCTGACAGCTGAGTGATTGTCGGAGGTCACCTTCATCGTCCTAGACACAGATCCTGCTAAATCCCAGTGATGCAATAGTGTGCGGTCAGGCACATTTCTCTGGTGGCCGAGTCAACAGGGGTTTATTCCGGGACTTCTTATTCCCTTGAGACTGGTATTATCTGTATCAGTGCGCAAGCCAAAAAGCCCACCCGCTGTGCACCCTAAGACAGTGGTTCTCAACCTCAGTCCTCAAGTACCCCCAACAGCCTTGTTTTGGGAACTTCCCTTAGATAAAATAGCTCTTATCAATACCATGTCATTGATATTGACTGAAAGCAGTTGTGCAAAGTAAAGGAAAACCTGAAAACCTGGCCCATTGGGGGTACTTAGAAACGAGGTTGAGAACCACTGCCCTAAGAGACACGATATTATCATAAGATCAGAGAGCTTCTTCACCATCCCCTCACTCCCACTTCTTGAAGAACTTTGTGTGTAACAGTTGCACACATCTAAGGTGAACTTGCCCCAGAAATTGTGGTACATTTCTGATCATTTACTATTGATATTTCACACCGGCGTAAATTGGGAGTGGCTAAAGAGGGTGTGGTTTAATAGAGTCTGAGATGATTTACAATACAGTAAACAGGGAATGTACAGTGTGGAGTGTATGACGGTGGGTAGTATGTGCAGCAGAGGAGTGGAGTGTTTGTGGGTGGGTAGTATGTGCAGGAGAGGAGTGCAGAGTGTATGGAGGTGGGTAGTATGTGCAGGAGAGGTTTTCAGCGTGTATGGAGGTGGGTATTATGAGCAGAAGAGGAGTGCGGAGTGTATGGAGGTGGGTAGTATGTGCAAGGAGAGGAGTTCAGCGTGTATGGAGGTGGGTATTATGAGCAGAAGAGGAGTGCGGAGTGTATGGAGGTGGGTAGTATGTGCAAGGAGAGGAGTATGGAGTGCATGGAGGTAGGTAGTATGTGCAGGTGAGGAGTGCAGAGTGTATATAGGTGGGTAGTATGTGCAGGTGAGGAGTGTGGAGTGTATGTAGGCGGGTAGAATGTGCAGGTGAGGAGTGCGGAGTGTACAGTGGTGGGTATTATGTTCAGGATTGTGTCAGTAGGGCAGTGGACGTTGTTAGCAGTTCTTTTATTTTATTATATTTTTTTACAATTTAATTTTTTTGTATTTTTTATTTTTTCAAAATGCTTTTTGGTGGCCAGTGGATGGTGTCACTAGGGCAGTGGACGGTGTCAGTGGAGCAATGGACAGTGTCAGAATTTTTTTATTTTTTGCAAATTTATCTTTTCAATTATTTTTTACTATTAGTCTACACTGAATGCACTGTATACAGTATCTCACAAAAGTGAGTACACCCCTCACATTTTTGTAAATATTTTATTATATCTTTTCATGTGACAACACTGAAGAAATTACAATTTGCTACAATGTAAAGTAGTTTCAGTTTCAGGGTCTTGGCAATCTTCTTATAGCCTAGGCCATCTTTACGTAAAGCAACAATTATTTTTTCAGATCCCCAGAGAGTTCTTTGCCATGAGGTGTCATGTTGAACTTCCAGTGACCAGTATGAGAGAGTGAGAGTGATAACACCAAATTTAACACACCTGCTCCCCATTCACACCTGAGACCTTGTAACACTAATGAGTCACATGAAACCGGGAAGGTAAAATGGCTAATTGGGCCCACTTTGGACATTTTCACTTAGGGGTGTACTCACTTTTGTTGCCAGTAATTTAGACATTAATAGCTGTGTGTTGAGTTATTTTGAGGGGACAGCAAATATGCACTGTTATACAAGCTGTACACTCACTACTTCACATTGTAGCAAAGTGTAATTTCTTCAGTGTTGTCACATGAAAAGATATAATAAAATATTTACAAAAATTTGAAGGGTGTACTCACTTTTGTGAGATACTATGTATATATATTTATACTACACTGAATGAACTGTATATATAGTCTACACTGAATGCACTGTATATATATATATATATATATATATATATATATATATTATCAGAGATTAGCTCGCGGGGATCACTTTTCAGAAAAAAGATTCAGCATGGAGGCCCGTTTCTTTAAAATCTGGTGACTTGCCAGGTTTATAATTACAGGTTTGCAAGGTCAAAACACATAAGAAATACAAAACCAGAAAGCAAAACCTCGCCGTCCAGCGTTAAATGAAACAATCTGCTTCTTCTCTATACAGTGTAGGGCTGTCCCCGACACCCACAAACCATAAGCACAGTGCAAACCTTTGTCTTTGAGTCCAAATTATAGCACAGAGCTCACTCAGCTTTTTCCCTCTGAGATCCAGGATAGAGCTCTCCTCTGGTCTCTTCCTTGTCGTTAAATGCAGGTGGAGAGGGGTTTGAGTGGACCAGAAAGTCTGGGCCACGGTAGCTTGCAAAACCCAGGTCAGACTCTCACTAGTCGCCTCAACGTGATTGCATGCGAGGCGAAGAAACTGTCCGGATCATGCAGTGGGCCCGGGAAAGGTCATCGGCGTTATTTTGGAGCCTTCCGGCCCGGTGTTCCACTGAGAATTTAAACAGCTGTAGGGCCATGAACCACCTAGTCATCCGGCTATTTTTTTCCCGGTTGTTACACATCCGCTTAAGGGGGGCATGGTCGATGACTAGCCTGAATGACCTTCCCAGCAGGTAGTATTTTAGGGCCTCTAAGGCCCACTTAATAGCCAGGCACTACTTCTCCACAAGGGCATAATTCCTTTCATGCATATTAAGCTTCCTGCTTAAGTTGACAACTGGGTGCTCCCCGCCGTCTCTGATCTGGGACAGAGCAGCACATAGTCCCACCTCACCTCGGTTTGAACAACTAACTCCTTATGAAGTCTGAGGTCACGAGCACTGGCTGTACACAAAGGGCTTGCTTCAACTTCTGGAATGCCTTCTCGGCTTCGGGATTCCACTTAACCATTCCCGTCCCCCTATCCTTCGTCAGATCAGTCAGAGGGACGGCAATGGTGGCAAAGTTGGGGATGAAGCGTCGGTAATACACTGTAATCCCCAGGAAGGCACAAACCTGTGTTTTGTTCACCGGTTGAGTCCACTTTTGAATGGCATCAATCTTATTGGTCTGGGGCTTGATCAGACCCCGGCCAATAACATACGCAAGGTACTTGGCCTCCTTCAGACCTATGGCACACTTTTTTGGGTTGGCTGTTAAACCTGCTACCCTCGGCGAATCTACCATTGCCTGCACCTAGGGCAGATGTGATTCCCAATCGGGGCTGAGGCCTAGGGTGGCCTCAAGGCTTTGTCCATCATTCTCCGGAAGGATGCAGGGGCCCCATGCAGACCAAACGGCATTCGCTTGTATTGGAAGGACCCCTTGGGGGTAGAAAAGCCTGTTTTTTTCCTTTGCTGACTCCGTTAGGGGGATCTGCCAGTATCCCTTAGTTCGGTCTGGGGTTGTTATGTGCCGGGCACCTCCCAACCTGTCCACAAGTTCGTCAGCCCGTGGCATCGGGTATGCGTCAAACTTAGACACATCATTCAGCTTCCTGAAATTGTTACAGAACCAGGTAGTGCCATCGGGCTTTGGTAACAGCACTATAGGGCTCGACCAGGCGATGTGGGACTACTCTATCACGTCTAACACCAACATGGTTTTTATTTCTCTCGCTACTGCCTTTCGCCTAGCCTCAGGTATTCGGTAGGGTTTGACGTTTACACAGACCCCTGGTTCCGTGATTATGTCATGTTGTAGTACAGTGGTCAGTCCGGGTAGGGAAGAGAAAAAGTCTCTATTTTTACTGACAAATTCCTTAATGTCGTTTTGTTGCGTAAGTGATAAGGACCCGGTTATGGGGACATCCGGGGTCAGGGGTAACCTGTCCTTTTGGGGAGTGGGCACTGCCAATAAACTCTCTCTGTCCTTCTATGGTTTAGGAAATTAACATGGTAAATATGCTTCAGTTTCCTTTTCCCAGGCTGGTAAACCTTGTAGTTTACTTCCCCACTCTTTCCCTAATATCCAAGGGACCCTGCCACTTTGCCAGGAATTTACTTTCAACCGTGGGGACTAGCACCAGCACTCTGTCTCCAGGATTCAAAGTTCGGGTTTTGGCACCCCGATTGTAAACCCTTCTCTGGGCTTCCTGGGCTTGCTCCATATGCTCTCGTACAAGGGGCAGGACAGCTGCGATTCGATCCTGCATCAAGGAGACGTGCTCTATGACGCTTCTATATGGGGTGGCCTCTCCTTCCCACATCTCTTTTGCGACATCCAGCAACCCCCTGGGATGTTTTCCATACAAGAGTTCAAAGGGGGAATACCCCGTAGATGCCTTCGGAACCTCTCGCATGGCAAACATGAGGTACGGCAGCAAAAAATCCCAATTTCACCCATCTTTATCCACCACATTTTTTAGCATACTCTTGAGGGTCTTGTTAAATCTTTCCACCAGACCGTCAGTTTGGGGGTGGTAAACAGTGGTATGGAGATTGGAGATTTTGTAAAACTTGCACAATTCTCTGGTCACTCTGGACATGAATGGGGTACCCCGATCTGTCAAGATTTCTTTAGGAATCCCCATCTGACTAAACAACTGGACCAGCTCCTTGGCGATAGTCTTAGCGGAGGTATTCCGCAAGGGTATGGCCTCAGGATAGCGGGTCGCATAGTCAAGGATCACCAGGATGTGCTGGTGTCCCCGGGCACATTTTACTACTGGTCCCACGAGATCCATGCCAATTCCCTCAAATGGCACTTCAATTATGGGAAGTGGGACAAGAGGACTACAAAAATGGGGTGACGGGGCTGTCATTTGACACACAGGGCATGATTCACAGTATTCTTTGACATCTGCATACAACCCAGGCCAGAAGAATCTCTGAGTTATTCTCTCCCTGGTTTTCTCCATACCCAGATGTCCCCCCATTACATGCCCATGGGCCAGATCTAGCACCGTCCTGCGGAAGGGTTTGGGAACCACTAGCTGTTCCACTTCGTCCTCCCCGTGTTTCACCACCTGATACATCAAATTATTTTTAAGCACCATGTAGGGAAAAGACACCCCCCAATTAGGGTCCACAGGTTCCCCATCCATCACCTTCACATTTTCTCTGGCTCTAAGGAGAGTGACATCCCGTAGTTGTTCTGTACAGGTACTACATTCGGTTCACTCTCACCGTCAGGGTCACATTGTCAGGGTCATTAGCCCCCCGCTGTGCGCTATCTTCCAGCTCCTACGGCTCCCCAGCCACTACAGGAAAAGTAAGAGGGTCTCCTCCTTCCTTGGTCCTGCCACTAGTCTCCCCTTCCATTTGGCAAAACGGGTCTGGCGAGAGGTCCCGTGCTTCCGCAGCAGGGGGGGGCTCTATCCTCCAGACTCCCTGTGCCTTCCCATAAGCTCCAAAAATGGGGAAAAATCCAGACACACTAGGGCGTCATAAAGTAGTGAAGGTAGCACCCCCACTGAATGAGTCACACTACCGCAAGCGGCGTCGATCTCAACCACCCCTGTCTGGTAGTCACGAGTGTCCCCATGGATGCAAATGACTCCGACAGTGCTAGGGTGTAACCTTGCAGGGTATACACAATTGATTTTTATCAATATTACCACACTACCCGAGTCAAGCAGTGCAGTGATTGGTTTCCCATCAACAAAAATCACAAACATTTGCTTCATGCAGCCCGAACATGATGCTGTATATGCGACCTGTGCAAAAAGAGAAAGGCGTCTATTCACATAAGTATAATCGCATTGCATGGGTTCATCATTTAGGGGGCAATTGGCAGCAATATGGCCTAATGCATGGCATCAGTAGCACTGTATGTGTTCTATACACAGTCCTCTCAAGAGTCCCAAAGACCTTCCTGACTTCTTTGGCCAGTCTTCGGGTCTAGAGCCCCCAGTCTCTTTAGCTGTATCAGTCTTATCAAATTTCCCCAAGCCCCTGAACCCTGGAACAGTCTTACCAGGTCCGCCGGGCGATCTTTCACCTCTAGACACAATGGAGTGGGGCACAGATGGGTGCAACAAGTTCTCAGCAGCCATGTATCTCTCCACGAGGTCCACCAGTTGGCGTGCAGTTTTGGGGTCCCCATGGCTGACCCATTGCCTCAAAGCAGCAGGGAGCGCCTGTAGATAGCGGTCCATGACCACACGCTCCACAATCTGGGGGCCTGGCAAAGTCTCCAGCTGTGGCCATTTCTTTGGTAAGGTGAACAAGGTCGAACATCTGCGAACAGGGTGGCTTGTTGGTGCGGTAGGTCCACTGATGCACGCGTTGGGCCCGGGCTGCCATGGGGACCCCCAGGTGTGCGAGTATCTCTGCCTTTAGAGTCTCATAGTCCTGGGCCTTATCTGTTTCCAGATCAAAATAGGCTTTTTGGGGTTCGCCGGTCAAGAATGGTGCTACCAGTCCCGCCAACTGTACTTTTGGCCATCCTTAATCCTTAAAGAGCTACTCTTTCAAAGGTCGTGAGGTATGCCTCCACGTCATCAGCAGGTGTCATCTTCTGCATGTGGTAAGAGGCACGTACCAGCTTTGGTTCCCTTGTCACCGGTGGTGCGGGCCCCTCCTTTAATTCCAACAGGACCCCTGCAAATTGACGATTCTCCTCTCGCTGACCCGTAGTGGCCTCTGCGACTCGGAGGTTGGTTTCCTGCAGAGCTTCATGTTGTGCTGCCACGGTTGGTTTCCCGCTGGGCTGCATTGGCTTGCAGCAAAGCTTTCAGCATTTCGTCCATCTTTGAAAGTTGCCCGCATCCTCCATCATGTGTGGGAGGTTAGCTCGTGGGGATCACTTTTCAGAGAAAAGATTCAACATGGAGGTCCATTTCTTTAAAATCTGGCGACTTGCCAGGTTTATTATCAAAGGTTTGCAAAGTCAAAACACATAAGAAAAACAAAACCAGTAAACAAAACCTCGTCCTGTGCTAAACTAAACAATCGGCTTCCGCTATATACAGTGTGGGGCTGTCCCCGACACCCAGAGAACATAAGCACAGTGCAAACCTTTGTCTTTGAGTCCAAATTAGCACACAGAGCTCACTCAGCTTTTTCCCTCTGAGATCCAGGGTAGAGCTCTCCTCTGCTCTCTTCCTGGTCATTAAATGCAGGTGGAGAGGGGTTTGAGTGGACCAGAAAGTCCAGGCCAGAACCAACTCTGCCACGGTGGCTGACAAAACCCAGGTCAGGCTCTCACTAGTCGCCTCAACGTGATCGCATGCGAGGCGACAACTATCGCCCGTCCATTATGGCGCCTCGCATAACGTCACAATATATATATATATATATATATATATATATATATATATATATATATATATATATACAGTGCAGTCAGTGTGGAATATATATACAGTGCAGTCAGTGTAGTTTATGTAACACAGTGTATTGAAGTGGTTAAGGGAACCCTATGACAGAATTAGGAAAAAAAAACGGCATGGGGTCCCCCACAAAATCCATACCAGGCCCTTTGGGTCTGGTATAGATTTTAAGGGGAACTCCATGCCAAAATTCAAAAAAAGAACGGCGTGGGTCTCCCCCCCAAAATCCATACCAGGCCCTTTGGATCTGGCATAGATTTTAAGGGGTACTCCACGCCAAAAGTTTTTTAGAAATTGGCGTGGGGTCCCCCCCAAAATCCATACCGGACCCTTATCTGAGCATGTAACCTGGCAGGTCAGAATGGGGGGGACCAGCGCGCAGCCCCCCTCCTGAACCATACCAGGCCACATGCCCTCAACATAAGGAGGGTGCTAAGGGTCCCCCCAAAGCACCTTGTCCCTATGTTGATGGGGACAAGGGCCTCTTCCCGACAAACCTGGCCGGTGGTTGTCGGGGTGTGCGAGCGGGGGGCTTATCGGAATCTGGAAGCCACCTAGTGACAGAAACGAGTGACTCCGCCATTGCCTATATAAGAGCTGTCAACCCGAAAAAGACAGCAGTCGGCGGGAGCCCTCCCATCGAGGAGGAGCTTTTTCGGTTTTCTTACTTTTCGGGTCGTCGGACGCCGTGATTGACGTGGATTACATTGCGGGACACTTTTTTTCTTTTTTTAATAAAGGAATTGTCCAAAACTGTCTCCTGTGGTTTCTACTTTTTGACACTTTTTTGGTGAATTGGTAAGGGTACAACTCACATGGGGGGAGGCAGGATCTGGGGGATAAAGGGGGCTTCCAGATTCTGATAATCTGAAGGGCCTGGTATGGACTGGGTGGTGGGGGGGGGGGGGGGGGAGGGGGGAGCCCTACGCTGTTATTTCATTGATTTTTCATCTATATTGCTGGAAGCCTGCAATACATTACAGCCGCAAGCAAGTTTATATGACATTTTTCCTTTAGAAATGTCATTATTTCTGCGGCACTGTTCTACACATCGCACAGATGCATCACTTTACAGGCAGACTAAGGGGACCCCCCCCCCAGGCACGATATTTAAAGGAATATTTAATTTTTATTGTTTCGCTTTAAGCATTATTAAAATCACTGCTCCTAAAAAATTATTGTTTTAAAAACTTTTTTTTCATTGATACATGCCCCCTACACTTTTTATGGCAATAACTTGCATATAAGCTTTTAAAATGAGCACTTTTGATTTTTCATGTTCATGTCCCATAGACTTTAATAGGGTTTGCATGTTTGCCAGAACTTTTTGCCTGTTCGCGGTGTTCTGGTGCAAACCGAACCGGGGGGGTTGTCATGAACCTATAGTACATTCATGTTCTATCTGTTTGCTTACCTCTTGGTTGTGTCAGCTTAGAGGCCCTGCACGTTACCACCTGTGGGCTAAGTAATCTCTTCTCAGTGTATTCCATCCCAGCCTCCAATTAAGCAAGCACTATTTAAGACCATGTGCTGCAAAGCCTCCTTGCCGATCAATGTTGTATGTGTTTGGCTTCATTTGTGGTTGTTCCTTTCATATGTTCTGAGTCCATTTTCATTTACCGACTTTTTCTCCTGTCTGCTTTATACCCCGACCTTGGTGTGCTCTTCCAACTGTCCCTGTCTGCTTGTGGCCCTGATCTTTGGCTAGGCCGCTGACTATCCTTGCTGTTCCTGCGCTGCTGCTTCCTCTCTTCCACCTGTAGCCAGCCAAGCGTGAGCTAGGGGACCTGGGGGGCCGTGACCTGGATCCAATTGCAGCCAAATCCATTCTCACCACCAGTCTCTGGCGAATACCTACTGGCTCTTAGACTCCACGCCCTGGGGAAACCAATGCACTAGCTCCCTGTGTTGCAGTGTCCGTACTCCAGGGGCCCATCTTACCGTACCAGCCAGAGCTCATTAGCAGCAGTCAGCTATAGTCCACAATCTTAGCGTGCGCTTCGTAACCTTAGGGGTGTGCAGCTGTCACCTGACCCCAGGTGTCCTGACAGGGGTGTTTGGCACATCCCTATTCAAGTGCTCTGCAAGTGTACAACTTGCCAGTGAAAATGTGCAGCAAGGTGACACACTTACAATTCAACACTGCCACAAATTAGTGGCAAGTTATCCTTGCTATCTGGGCTACTCATGACAATGGGGAGAAATTTGGTTTGGTGAGTTCTCCTAAGGGCCCTTTCACATTGGGCTGGTAGCGGTAAAGCGCCGCTAGTTTCAGCTGTGCTTTTCCACTGTTATAGCGGCACTAAGGCGCCGCTATGCAGGCAGGAGTGTGGCGTTTCTTACCCGCCCACAAGGGGTTAAACGGGGTTAGAAGTCCCGGCGTGCCACACTTCTATGGCGGTGCGCAGCCACTTTGGATGCGCCGTCCCTTGATTTCAATGGAGGGGGCGGTGTAGGAGTGGTGTATACACCACTCACCGCACTGCCCCAAAGATGCAGCTCGCTGGACTTTTTGTAAAATCCTGCAAGCGTACCACCCCAGTGTGAAAGGCGCTATAAGGGCGCTATTTTTAGCACAAAGCGCCTCAAAAACACCCCAGTGTGAAAGTAGCCTAAGAGAAGTGGCGGATTCAAGGTGCTTCGTTATCAGCAAGATTTCGCACAGGTGTGTGATACTTATATGGACTTTCACTTAGAGGGATTTATGAATTTGTTTAATTTTTATTTATTACATTTTCTTTCACATTTTTTTGATGTGAGCATTATTAGTTTAATATTGATGATTATTTCACCCTATTGTGTAATATACTGTTGGGGACTAGGGACTGTTGTAAGGATTCTGTCCATCCAACCCCAGATTTACACAGCCCTACCAGCCACAGCACAGCCAATCACCTAACCCTTGCTGCTGTGATAAAGCAATGCTGCTCGGTTATCTCCTTCTACCCAGCCTGAGATTGAACATTGGAGAAGCAGCATTATGCTGGCCATACACTATACGAAAAATCGTCCGAAAATCGGTCATTTGGACGGTTTGTTCGTTTTTCGGCCAGTTAATGGGTACAAACGTTAATCGGTTGTGAGTTTTTTGAGCCAAATAAACGAAGGACAAGTTTTCGGCTGAACGAACTATAGATCGAAAGGTTAATATGTTTCCCATCCAAACTGTTTGCACTAGGTATATGTAAAAAAATGAACAAAAAACATAAAACAGATTCATGTATGTCCATTGAACAATTTATCGGTCATTACGTGATGGAACTATCGTTTGCTCTCACAGCCGATTGTTCGTTTTTCTAAAATGGGTTCGGCCGATTTTTCGTATAGTGTATGGCCAGCATTAGCCTGATGAGGATATCACTATCAGTATGTTTTTTTGTCGGCATATGTGCATACTGCACAACCTGATTGGCCGGTTGCTCCTCCCCCAGAGTGAGCACAGCTGAACAGGGGATCATAAGAGGCTGATACTAAGGCCCCTTTCACACAGGCTTTCTGATCAGGTCCGCCTGTCCGCTTTTCAGGTGGACCAGATCGGACACTTCATTCACCTCTATGGAACGGTGAATGTCAGCGGTGACATGTCTGCTGCTATTCGATCCAATCCTCTCCGCCAAAACCAGACGGATGGTGGTCCTATTTTCGATCCATCTGGCAGATCAAATTGGATTGGATCTGATGAAAACGGACATGCGATCTGTTTCCATTCAATCTTCCCATAGAGGAGAGCAGGACTCTGTCCATGTCCATCTCTGCTCTGTACAGTAAGAGGCGACAGACCTGTCATCCACCTGCTCAGCAGGGATCAGCGCAGCGATTCCCCCCCCCCCCCCCCCGAGCAAGTGTATTCCGCAGAATGGAGAGAATGGAGGCGCCCATGTGAAAAGGACCTAAGGCCTCATGCACACAGGACGTTTTGCTATCGCACCTAGACGTCTTTCCTCCTGGCAATGGCATTTTGGCAGAAGAGAAAACTCTTGACGCCTATAAACATGTGTAATGCATTTAGGTGTGTCAAGCACTTGGGCATTACTTCATTTCATCGGCCAGAATAATAATTTATTGTAGCCACTGAAATAAATCAGCCCTCAAGCGCTAAACATGCTTTTAGACACAGTTACTGGCATCAGACGTTTTTTCTGCCAAAATGCCACTGCAAATGGATGCGCTGGCTTTGGATTTTTTTTCTGCCTCTAAATGCCTTTGCATGGACACATAGGCTAACATGCAGGGGGGCTTAGAGGCAGAAAAAAAACCCCTGCCAGACAGTCACACGCAAGTACTTATTTTAGCTGCATTGAAAATAAAATTATTTTTTTGTAAGAATAAATAAATGCTTTAACTGGTGTTACTATCTGCCTTGAGTTCAGATTTAAGCCTAGAGGGTATAGCTGTAGCAGTATGGAGGGCACCTAGTGCACTCTATCTCAATCTCTGTATTAAGCCAGGGGTGTTAATGGAAGGAATGCAAGAGGAGACAGATATCTGCAGTTGTTCTGCAGGGCAGGGGTCAGACTGATGTAAGGCTTCTGTACAGATTGCATGACTGTGCACTCACTGACCTGATTGCAGAGCTTGCAGGAAACTTTCCACATAACTCTGCTCAGATAACACAGCAATCGCATTAACTCTCTCAGTGCAACATACCGGTTTCACTGTGACTGTGGTTTTATCTTAATATACGTAGGACTTTCATACTAGAAAAACGGGGGCTGCCATTGCTGATCTTTAGATAAAAAACTCATGAATAGGTCACAGTACATTTCCTTTAAGATAGATCCAGATCTATATTCTACAGATGGCCATAGACAACTCAAATTTTGGCCAATTCCTGCTGAACTCAGAAAGTCATGGATGGCCCCTTAAAAGAGAAGTATAGTAAATGCAGCATCGATCTGATGCTGCATCTGTCCCCCGGCTAGCTCTGCACTGAGAACTGAGCAATCATAAACAGCTGATTGTTCAGTTCTCAGCATTCTGTGAGCAGAGAGCCAAGGACTGGCATTCAGCGGCTCTCTGCTCTGCCCCTCCAGTGCCCACTGGAGTGCTGGGCTGTGCTTGGCTTAGGCTCTTAGTGGATCGCAGAGAGGCTGAGCCAGATGTCGGTACAGGCTTCTGGACAGATCCCGACCATATGGTCATGATCTTTTCAGGGCCCGGACAGGCTCTGTGACATCAGCCAATAGTGGCCTGAAGCTTGCTGTAGGCTGGAAACTGATCACAGGAGTGCAGAACAAACTGCATTCTTGTGATCCATAGGAGAAGTATGGCCAAAATAGCTTTGGTTATACCTGGCTCAACAAAAAGACAATGTAAAAATCAACTAAGCTGGGCAGAAAATTATGGGGCGAACAGTGGCGGCATCCGATCCGATGCACTCACTGGGGTTGATTTACTAAAACTCGAGTGCAAAATCTGGCACAGCTGTGCATGGTAGCCAATCAGCTTCTAACTGCAGCTTGTTCAATTAACCGCTAGCCAACTGTATAACTTACATATACAGTGCCAAGGCGGCTCTCTGTGCAGGATCACGTACCTAGCACGTGATCCTGCACTTCCTGTTCTGGGGCGCGCGTAGGGTTGCCACCTTTTCTTCAAGCCAAACCCGAACACTTTAGTGGCCTGGGAACCCTTTGGGTGCCCCAAGGAGAGTAGTAATGCAGTGCGCATAGCGTGCCCAGACAGCCGCCCACAGCTCCCAGACGGCAACAGATTTGTGTGTGACTATCTTGGTTACTTGGGGAGCCACAGCTTGGTTTGAATAACGTGCCGGGATTCAGTCCGCCTGAAACCTGAACACATGATTCAAAACCTGGACTGTCAGGGTGAATCCCAGACAGGTGGCAACCCTATGCGCGTACGTTCGGCGGGTACCGCGGACTCGATGTCCGCTGGCACCCGCCGATGCTTCGGTACAGAGGCAGAACGGCTATCTGCCTATGCAAACATGGCAGATTGTCGTTCTGTCAGTACAGAAGGCATGGATCCTGTGTTCTTGTAAAGCAGGAACACTGATCCATAACTTCCACTAGTAAAAGCACCTCCCCCACTACACTGAATCACCAGTTAGGTACACATTTAACCCTTTGATCACCCCTGATGTTAACCCCTTCCCAGCCAGTGTCATTAGTACAGTGACAGTGCATATTATTTAGCAATAATCACTGTATTAGTGTCACTGGTCCCCAAAAAAGTGTAAAAAGTGTCAGTAAGGTGTCCGATTTGTCCACCGCAATGTTTCAGTCCCGCTAAAAATCGCTGATCGCCGCCATTACTAGTAAAAAAATAATTAAATAAAAATTTCATAAAAATATCCCATTTGTAGATGCTATAACTTTTGTGCAAATCAATAAATATACCCTTGGGATTTTTTTTAGCAAAAACATAGCAGAATACATATTGGCCTGAATTGAAATTTCTTTCTTTTTTTTTACATTTTTTATTGGATGTGTTCTATAGCAGAAAGTAAAAAATTTTGATTTCTTTTCAAAATTGTCGCTCTTTTTTTGTTTACAGCACAAAAAATAAAAACTGCAGAGGTGATCATATACCACCAAAATGAAGCTCTATTTGTGGTAAAAAAGGACATCAATTTTATTTGGATACAGCATCGCATGACCCCGTAGTTGTCAGTTAAAATAATGCAGTGTCGTATCGCAAAAAATGGCCAGGTCATGAAGGGGGGTAAATCTTCCGGAGTGTCAAGTGGTTAAGCTTGGACAAAAAACTTGGAAGCTGATTGGTTACTATGCAGAGCTGCACCAGATTTTGCACTTTCCAGTTTTAGTAATCAACCCCTCTGTTTGGCAGTGCCACTGTATTCGGGGCTGAATACAATAGAGCGCAGTCACTCTTCAGCCAATCATTTTCTACCTGGCTTGGTTGATTTTAAAATCAACTTTTATCAGGCCAGGTGGTGCTTGCAGAGATGCCCACAGCTCAAATTTTGGCTGATTTAGCAGGAATCGGTTGAAATTAGAGCTGTCTGTGGCCAGTTTTATTAGTTTTACCCAGCGTGCCGTCCTTTAATGTGACCTGATAACAAAAAAGCTGGGTAATGCCTACACGTTAGCAATATCAGGCTACTTTCGTCACCAGCTAAACCCAGCCCTGGTGGCAGGCCATGTGCCATCTGTCAAAAGATAAATGCCGAGCTGATCCAGGAGCTTCATTACTTTCTGACGCTGAGGAATTATGCAGATCAAGAATTCTTACTTCCCTTCCCGCATGCTTGTTTCAGGACAGTTTGAAAATGTCTATCCAGTCAAGCAAAAGGTACTAACCCAAGTTCTGGAACCAGAGACAGAAAGGAACTAGCATTTTCACAAAGACGGCAATGGCCTGACTATTTCTGTTATGACAAGCTTCCAGTCAAACCAGCTGTCATGTTGAAATCCCCCTAGGGGCTTGTACTTCAAATAAGCACTGTCATAAAGCCTCATTCTTCCTGACCTTGACCAGTATGGCTCAATGACACATTGATTCATTTCATGGCTGCAAGAATGGTTCCTGCTTTAAAAAAAGTCAAACAATTTGCTGACTACTGAACTTTTTTACCTGGTCTGCTAATTTCAGGTATAAGTGATTGACTTGCTGAGCCAGTTGAGAAAGTTCCTTATATAATGCCTTCAGCTTATGTTAGTCATACCTCCAAAGGAGCTCATTTATCAAACTGTGTGGGGCTGTGTGCTGCCCCATATTGGCTTCTGACATTTATCAATGCTAGTCTCAAGGTAAAAGGAAAATTTGGATAGGTTGCTACAAAGACCTCCATCAGACCCTTTGACAAATGAAGGTCATTTTGATATACAACTGCAATGTGATTTTCTTTTCCAATCATTAAGGTCAGAAACCATACAGATATAAAACCATACAATACCGTATAGAAAAATACCAGTAGATGAGAACATTTGTGACACACCAGTGGTCACTAAGGAACTGGCATAACGCAATTTTGGGCTATGACTATAATTCTTAATAACAAAAGGTACATCCTCCAAAGAGGAACTGCATGACTGGGGGATGTCCTCATCTAAGACGAGGGGTCAAATCAATCACGGTAGCTGGCCTTTGTGTTTGAATACACAGCCCTCAGATGGGGAGTGGGACCAATGATGGCCAACTAGCGGTCCTAACTTACTCCCCAAACTACCAAAAGGTTTAACAAGTAGGAAGAAGAGAAAAGGGGCAAGAAAAGAAAGAAGAAAGGGATGAAGAAAGAGAAAAGAGACAGCATGCATCTCCAAGGGCCCTAAAAGGCTAGCCTCAGATCTGGCCACACTGTCCCCATCAGGTAGGTGATCCAGTAGACCCAGGTTTTTTTTTTTTTAATCGGGGAAGCTTGTCCTGCAGATTGGCAGAAAGCAGTTTGTTTAACATTATCCAGGACAATTTGTTCCTTAAGAGGTCAAAAGATAGCACTGGGAAGTTCCAAGATCTTGCGATCGTTATTCTGGCTTCTGTAAAAATGAAAGATATTCGGCATTGGGTGGGTCTCGGGACTCCCCCAATAGGGTGTCTGAGGAGTGCCTGTTGCGGGAACTTAGTCAAATTAGTCCGTGAGGGAATAGACAAAATTATAGTTACGAGTACACAATTTACGAGCGTTTGGGCACATCCACCATACGCCATTCCCTCTTGGCAGCACCCCCGAAAACACAGGGGGTGGCTCCCGACACCCGTTGGGCAATTCTACTGGCGACTGTGTACTATTGCATTAGTACTTTGTGGTTGGCCTCTATTAGGGAGGTGTTAATAATTGATTTAGCAGCTCCTTGTGCCAGTCCATGCCACTCCGCAGGATCTAAAACCTCCCTCTATGCAACAATGTGATTTTAAAAGAAAACAAGACTTCTTTTACTTTTAAAATGTGAAAGTCCATCCAAATACCCTTCACCTCAACACAACTCTTGAAAATATAATTCCTTCTTAAAAATGAAGTTTAGATATGCATATTTTTGCAGTTACATTGGTCCAGTTTGTAGTATGCATGTGTCGTACCTGGAAGATGCCAGTGGAAGCTGAAATTCACTGTAATAAACATCGCTACTACAGTGATCACCGTTTGCTTCTGAATCCCATGCCAAGTGGCTGCCCTTCTGCAAAGGAGATTGCTCGCTCAGCATGGGTGCCATTCAGAGAACACTTTGGGGTTTATTTACTAAAAGCAAAACAAAAGTGCAATTGTAAATGCAGTCACTGTACATCTGTAGGGGACATGCAAGGAAAATAAAAAACAGCATTTTTGCTTGCACATGATTGGATGATAAAAAACAGCAGAGCTTCCCCTCATTTCAGATCAAAAGTGTCCGCACTTCCAAGTGCACTTGCATTGCACAGTGGATTTGCCTTTAATAAATCAACTCCTTTGTATTCTGTCAATACAGTAAGGCCTCATGCACACAGGACGTTAAAAAAAAACTTTATAAAAACGTCAGTAGCTTTGTAGTGAGTTTAGCAGTGTTATTGCACTAGCATTTTTGAGCATTTTTCACCATTAGCATTTCTTTTCTTTATTTTTCCAATGGATCAAAAACGTTAAAGAAAATGCCGGTGAGCCGCGTTTTTGACAGTTTATCGGCATTAGAGCATTTTTACAGCTCAGGACCCACTAGTTTTGGATTTTTTTACAGCTCAAAAACGCCCCTGCCCAAAACAGTTGATAACAGCCTATGTGTGCATGGACACATAGGATAACATGATGGGGGGGTTTATTGACTGCAGAAAAAAATGTCTGAAGCCAAAAACAGCTGCTGTAAAAACGTTCAAAAACATCCTTTGTGCATGAGGCCTAAATGTAAAGTGTTCTCTGGTGGAGAGGCAGGGTAGTGACATCACAATCTCATTTTGCAGTTACTGCAAAAATGCAAGGGTTCACTGAATGGTCCCCATGTTGAGAGAGCAACCGCCTGTGTTCCCCAAGAAGCAGGCCAACTGCTTGACATAGGACCTCGAAGCTAGCAGTAAAAACTGTAGTAGCAGTACCTACTACAATGGTTTCCAACTTCCACAGGGATCGGCCTGTATGATATAAATGGGACCAATGTAGCATACACAAACTTCAGCTTTAAAGAACACAAACTAGTCATTCACGGATTCATATTGGGCAAGATCCTGATGAACTGGCTAACCCCCTCCAGCCCATCATCCTTTGACTGAAAAATCATAGGAGCCAGGTAGAACATTATCAACCAAACTTGAACTGCATCAATTCAGGTGCTGTATTCTTACAGCCAGAGGCTGCCAGAAAACAATAGCCCAGCAGGGGGGGATTCATCTATCTGCACTGTTAGTGTGGATGGAGGAATCTGTTGGAGTGCACCAGTGTATGACCGGCTTTATAAATAAGGCTCACATTTTCTGTGTCAAGCCATTTGCCTGGTAAAGAGCTCAGCAGAGCTGGAAGGTATAGAAGAGTTTAGCCTGGGACAAAGATTGAGTCTGCTAATAGCCAAGCTGGCTAATGCCATATGGACAACTTTGTTTATTTAATGTAAACATACTGTACTATATTGTCAAAAGCATTGGGACGTTTGCCTTTACACGCACTGACCTGTACAGAGTCCTGACCTCAACCCAATAGAACACCCTTGAGATGAAATAGAGTGGAGACTGCGAGGCAGACCTTCCCGTCCAACATCAGTGCCTGACCTCACAAATGCGCTTGAACGCATGAACTTTAATGGCATCCCAGTCTTAGTCCGTAGGGTTCAATATTGAGTTGGCCCACCCTTTGCAGCTATAACAGCTTCAACTCTTCTGGGAAGGCTGTCCACAAGGTTTAGGAGTGTGTTTATGGGAATGTTTGACCATTGTTCCAGAAGTGCATTTGTGAGGTCAGAACAGTCAAGTTCCTCCACCCCACTCGCCCATCCATGTCTTTATGGACCTTGCTTTGTGCACTGGTGCGCAGTGATGTTGGAACAGAAAGGGGCCATCCCCCAAACTGTTCCCACAAAGTTGGGAGCATGAAATTGTCCAAAATGTCTTGGGATGCTGATGCCTTAACCCTCCTATAGATTTCAGACAAGGAAAAGGAAATCTTGCCCTCTGTTGAATCATCAACTGCCATGATGCTGCAGTTAAACTCAGTTATAACATTAGCCATTGGATGGTTTGACAGTTTGTTTGAGAGCACAACCGGCAGTTACATTCACAGCACGTGCCGGAAACAGAACTGTTATTTTTAAATGGTTAAATTGATGGGTTAAGTCCACTTTGAGAGTTCCCTTCACTGGAACGAAGGGGCCAAGCCCAACCCCTGAAAAACAACCCCACACCATAATCCCCCCGCCACCAAATGATTTAGATCAGTGCACAAAGCAAGGTCCATAAATATATGGATGAGTGATTTTGGGATGGAGGAATCTGCCTGACCTGTACAGAGTCCTGACCTCAACCCAATAGAACACCCTTGAGATGAATTATAGTGGAGACTGCGAGGCAGGCCTTCCCATCCAACATCAGTGCCTGACCTCACAAATGCGCTTCTGGAAGAATGGTCAAACATTCCCATAAACACACTACTAATCCTTGTGGACAGCCTTCCCAGAAGAGTGGAAGGTGTTTTAGCTGCAAAGGGTGGGCCAACTCAATATTGAACCCTACGGACTAAGACTGGGATGCCATTAAAGTTCATGTGCGTGTAAAGGCAGGTGTCCCAATAATTTTGACAATATAGTGGGTGTATGTATATATGTGTATATATATATATTTATATATCTCCCTATCTTGACTTCTCTGGAACCGAGACTGGCATACCTAAACCGAAATTCAGCCGGTCTCTGCAGAACCAGCTGAATTTGGATCCATCTATGGCCAGCTTTACCATGGGGCAGTGAAAAGAGCCTTAGGCCTCATGTACACTGCTGTCTCTAAACGGACGTTTAGAGGCATTTGGGCGGTTTTTCCAGCTGCCCCTGAACTCATCTAATGTTATCTTATCAGTCCATGTACACAGGGTGGTTTCCAGGAAGTTTCTAGACCTGAATGTGGCTAAACTGCTGTTTTAAGTGTCGGTTTTTATCAGTCAAAAAAATCCTTCAGGGGAGGCTGAAAAAGCGTCCCGAGTACAATAGGCCTTTAGACTGCCTGGAGATATTACACAGTGCCCTAAAGAAATGTGTGATTTCAAATCTCTGATTCCAGTTTATATGAATGATATATTTTCTCTGCCAGCAATCATCTAACAGACAACTTGCTGGAGAGGAAAAGATTACATGATCTGGAATTTTTTTATCACATTTTCATATGCTCATTGCAGGTTTTTTTTTTTTTTAGATATTGTAAATGTACACAGATCGGTATCTTACATACAAAATGTCACGTCACATGCCTGTAAGATTATTACAGGTTTTTGCTAGTCCAAGTGTTTGCTAGGATGTACATTGTAGAGATATATAATGTTACTATCAGCACCAAAGAATGTTTGACAATAGCATCTCCTTCATGAATGACTTATAACATGGATGGTTTCCTGTACAGGCAAGGATCACATTAACAGCATGTAATGGTCTGGAGGTCATGGTTTTCAAAATGTAGGGAAGTACAACCAAGTTATAATCTGCTGTGAGGTAGTTTACGTATATTCTGACAAGAAATTGTCATGGTGAAATACACAGGTAGGTTAAGTGGCTTCCACGGAGTGTCTGCAAGGGCCAGTGTCAATGTGATTTTGATTGCTTTAAGTGGGTTTTGCATTCCAATACAAGATAATGAAATGTGAAACCGGTCATGTATATAAAAAAAAAAAAGTTTAGGCCTCCTGCACACTGGACATTTTTAGCGCTGCTGTTTGGGGTGTCTGGTGTTATTTTTTTGTGCCTCTAAACACCCCTGCATATTATCCTATGTGTCCATGCATACATAGGTGTTTAGAGGACTTTATAGATAGGGGGGTTTAGAGGTAGAAAAAACCCACTGCCAGCGTGTCCAGGGGCAGCAGCATTCTGAAAAATGCTTGACGCATGTAAACACAACTTAACAATAGGCGTGTTTGGTGCTTGAGCAGTAATTAATTTCAATGGCCAGAATAAATGATTATTTTGGCCAATTAAATTAACACCCATGCGCTAGAAAGACCTAAATGTGTCACTTGCGTTTGTAAGCGTCAAGCCTTTTTCTGACAAAATGCTGCTTCCAGGAGGAAATGCATCTAGCAGAGATGGCCAAACATCCAGTGTGCATGAGGCCCTATACCTACCTGCTCTGTGCAACAATATTGCAGAGTAATCCCCTACCTCTTCTTTAGCAGTCCCTTGCTGGTGCTATCCTCTCCTCCCTGTGAGTACCTCCATAGCAAGCCTTGTGCTGAGGGGGTTCCCATGCAGACATGACATTTAGACTTAAGAACCACATTAATTCTGAACGATTTCAGAAGTGTATCAAATTGCTGCACAAAAATGTCCAGCAACACAGGCCATAATATGAATTAATAGGCAGTAAGCTCATTTGGGGCAAGGGCTCGTGTAAATGATTCTGTGCACTCTAAGACCCTGCTGATTTTGTTGGAAATGTATACTCCAATAACATAAATGCAGCCTTCCCATCACTCTGAGCACATTGCAAAGCACTGTTCAAATTTCTCGCTTTCTACTTGTTCTTTGGAGGTTTGTATTGATGTCAGTGTGTATTGTTCTGAATAACTGACAATGTGTTATTTAGGAACACTTTAGGGACAGATTTGCATTAGTATAAAGTGTACCTCAATGGGGTATACTGTACATCTACTGAAACTCAGCTGAT
Organism: Glandirana rugosa; assembly: GCA_018402905.1. Taxonomy (NCBI): domain Eukaryota; kingdom Metazoa; phylum Chordata; class Amphibia; order Anura; family Ranidae; genus Glandirana; species Glandirana rugosa. Next base: position 294,325 of record BLSH010103245.1, read on the forward strand.
ACAGCAGGAACTGGGCGATCTTCACTCCGATCATCAGACCAGCTTCTGTTGAATGCTGCGGCTGGAAACCAGAAGTCAATCAGCAGTTGCAGTCCTAATCAGTGTATTCTGTGTACACACACACACACACACACACACACACACACACACACACACACACACACGGGTTCTCCAAAAAGTTTCCACACTTTTTTAAAACTCTTTTTATGAAGAGTTTTAAAAACAAATGACATAATTTTTCTACATAGTCAGCTTCCTTTTCAATACATTTTTCCAAGCGCCGTACCAACTTTTTAATGCCATCAGCAAAACTCCTCCTGTCCTCATCGCTCCCAACGAAAATATAAAAGGACAGAAACTTTTTGGAGACTGTGTGTGCGTGTCTATAGATATTTATTTATTATAAATTAAATGTTTATTATAGTTTTGCTTTAAAAACAAAAACAAACCAATGACATCTTTGATCTACAAAAATTGTAACAAATCTTTATTCTCTGTTGATAAAAAACTTGCATTAAAGATTATCAAACCTCCCAATTCTCCAAGTACACATTTGCAGAGAGTACTGAGCAAACAAGAAGAATACATATATTCTATGTACATACATTACATGACATCCTCCTAGCAGTGCATGATGGAAGATGCATTACACAGATAAACTCAACTGTATACCGTCACATCGCTGTATAGACACAGATACGTATGGCTGTAGATTTGCATATCAACACATCTGATAAACTTCATAAGCCAATAATACTTCTCTGTATAATCCACAGCCATTTCCAGCATTCACATAAATTCAATGGATTAAAGTTGCTCATCAGTTCTGGAAAAATGTCCACTGCTAAACTGTAATCCAATAACACTTATTACTCCAAGTCACACGGTACACAGAACAAATGAGAATGTAAAGTTCAGATTCTTAGCTACCAGGCTCAGTCATTTCACTACACCTCTGCTGACATCCGCTGGTCAGAACAGGCATTGCACCATGCAGCTCTCAGTCCATATCAGATCTTTTCTGTGATTTTAGATGAGTTTCACGGCTCCTGAGGCCACAAGGGGCGCTATTGTACGATAACGGATAAGATGCTGAGATCCGACCTCCATGTCTATAGCGTATTCACTGTGGGAATGGATAATTAACAAGTTATATCACCAATGGTATTAAATCAACAACTACCCTTTAGTCCCGGCCCCCGCTGGTTTAGTGGAAATGATTTCCCTATAAAACAATGCTGGTATTGCTAGTTGCATCACACAATATGGTACTTCACCCCCATATGGTATGGGGGTGAAATATAGTAGGTTGACTGTCACAAGCACCAATTTAACTAATCCTGCAGTTAATTAGGTATCATAAGAAATCAAGGGGTGGTTATTGTGCATCATCACTATGTGGAAATAAATAATAAGTGTACCATAATCTATTGCTAGTGAAGAATTAAAAAAAACGTAATGATGCTAAAACATGTTCGCATATAAAAGGTGCCTAAACACTGCAATGATAAGTGGAAGTAAATATGAAACTACAAAACATAATTGAACATATAAATGTGGCTTTTGTGACTTAGTTATAAGATTGCAATAGACCAAAATTCAACAAAGTAGGTGTGGCGTGCTGTGCGCAACAGTATGATCAATCCCTTTCACTGTCCCACCGCGATTACAGATTGCAGATGACTTTCCTTGCTGTGGCAATACAGGGCTCTCTAGCCTCTCACCTCACTGCTGTAGGATAACAGCATTAAATGGATGGAGTCTTTAGGAGGTCAACATGGGTCCGCCTGCCTCTAGGGGTCCTGATGGGGATCATCCAGCTTGGGGCGCACTGTGGTGGATGGTCTTCCCTATGGTACTCCTGGGGTCCTTAGCGATAACCTCAATAGTGGTGGTGTATAAAATAGGAGTGGCCAATAGTGTGATATCGTTTAACCATACGCATATTTGTTAAAGAACATCTAATTACACTGACTTTTTTAAGAAGATCAACAAGAAAATACTCCAAGAGCAGTGGGCTCATATGCCTACGTCACTTCCGGTTTAGCCTGTAGCTCAATTCCGACACGTAGTGTCACGCCCATGTTGCTTCATCAGGTGATCCTGAGGAAGTCATGTGGGCGTGACGCTACGCGCCACAAGCTGGATGATACCCATCATGACCCCTAGAGGCAGGCAGACCCATGTGGACTTCCTAAAGACTATCCATTTAATGCTGTTTTCCTACAGCAGTGAGGTGAAAGGCTAGAGAGGAAAGTTACCTGCAATCTATAATCACAGTGGGAATATGAAAGGGATTAATCATACTGTTGCGCACAGCACCCCACACCTACATTGTTGAATTTTGGACTATTGCAATCTTATAATCAAGTCACAAAAGCCACATTTATATGTTCAACTATGTTTTGTAGTTTCACGTTTACTTGCACTTGTTATTGCAGTGTCTAGGCACCTTTTGTGTGTGCACATGTTCTAGCATCATTACGTTTTTTGAATCCTTCACCAACAATAGATTAAGGTACACTTATTGTTTATTTCCACCTAGTGATGATGCACAATTGTTATAGGTATGTGTAGTTATTTCATTTATTTTTTCATACCATTAAGTGGTTAGATACATGATCACAACACTACAGTTGCACAAATATTAGTACCCAACAGCACAGTATCACCCCTTGAATTCTTATGATTGCTAGTTGCATGTTGTGCTGATCCTCTGGTTTTAATGTTTTCTGGCCAACCGAAAGAATGAAAATGCAGACCAGGAGTTCTGCATTAAAGTGTTATAAAATCCTCCATGTACAAAATAAAATGTAACAGCATATCCTATATTGATGCTTGTTTTCAGTTCCCTGTTTTTTTGTGCAACTAAGTATAAATCTAATATCTTTAAAAAAACATGTTTTCTAGGCAATATGTAATTCCACCTGCACATGTGGGCATCCATACAGTGCCTTGAAAAATATACCACTTAAAATTTCCCTCATTTTGTCATGTTACAACCAGAAATGTAAATGTATTTTTTTGGGATTTTATGTGATAGACCAACACAAAGTGGCACATGATTGTGAGGTGGAAGGAAAATGATAAATGGTTTTCAATTTTTTTTTACAAATAAATATGTGAAAAGTGTGATGTGCATTTATATTCAGCCCCCTGAACAGTGGCGTATCATCCATGGGTGCAGAGTGTGACCCACACTGCACCCATGGATGATTGTCACCTTGACAGTCAGGGGTGATCGTGTGGCGGTGGACAGCTGCAAGCACCGATCTCCCTGTAAAGCTTTTCAGCTGACAGACGCTTTTTCTCCTCTCCCTTTCGCGGCTAAAAACATTATTCACTGCTCTACTGACAATGTACACTGCCCCATACCCCCCCCCCCGTCCCCAGAAGCACCCTGAAAGAAAATATTTACAAAATTATTTAAAAAATAATAATAAAAATTTTTTTTAAAAAAAATAATAGATAATTAAATAATAATAAAAAAATTGCTGACACTGTGCACTGCCCTACTAACACTGTCCATATCATTGTGAAAAAAAATACAAAAATAAGTTGTAAAAAATAATAAAAGCAATTTATCAGTATTGCTCTACTGACACCGACCACTGCCCTACTGCCACCATCCACTGACCCCCAAAAAGCATTTGGAGAAAATAAAATTAAATTGTAAAAAAAAATAAAATAAAAATAAAGAACTACTGACACTGTCCACTGCCCTACTGACACCATCCTGTATGTACTACCCACCTCCATACACTCCACACTCCTCTCCTGCACATAATACCCACCTCCATACCCACCGCTGTACACTCCGAACTGTACATTCCCTATTTAACATTACCACATTCTGCACTATGTAAGTAATCTCAGACTCTATTAAACCACACCCCTTTAAGCCACGCCCAACACTTAGTGCAATTTAAGCCACGCCCACAACCTACCACATTTTTTTTTAATCAGTCCCTGGGGCCCAGTTTTTATCTTGCACACAGGCTCACTGATTTCATGATACGCCCCTGCCCCTGAGTCAATACTTTGTGGAACCACCTTTCACTGCAATTACAGCTGCAAGTCGTTTTGGGATGTCTCTACCAGCTTTGCACATGTAGAGAATAACATTTTTGCCCATTCTTCTTTGCTAAATAGCTCAAGCTCTGTCAGATTGGATGGAGGAGCATCTGTTAACAGAAATTTTCAAGTCTTGCCACAGAATCTCAACTGGATTTAGGTCTGGACTTTGACTGGGCCATTCTAACACATGAATATGCTTTGATCTAAAGTAAACCATTCCATTGTAGCTCTGGCTGTATGTTTAGGATCATTGTCCTGCTGGAAGGTGAACCTCTGCCCCAGTCTCAAGTCTTTTGCAGACTCTAACAGGTTTTCTTCTAAGATTGCCCTGTATTTGGCTCCATCCATCTTCCCATCAACTCTGACCAGCTTCCCTGTCCCTAATGAAGAAAAGCATCCCCACAATATGATGCTGCCACCACCATGTTTCATGGTGAGGCTGGTGCGTCCAAGGGGATGTGCAGTGTTAGTTTTCCGCCACACATAGCGTTTGTTTTTAGGGACAAAAAAGTTCAACTTGGATCTCATCTGACCAGAGCACCTGCCTCCATATGTTTTGAAAGGCAACACATTTCTGTCCCCACCTTTGCTCATCTGTCTCTGGCTCCACCAGGATGCTCTGTTGTTCTTCTTTCACCCGCAGAAACACAAACGAGTCCAGGTTTGGTTTGGGCACTACAAAAAGATGATAGAATTAGATTAAAAAAAGACTTAGATAAAAAAATGTCCAGAGAAATGGGACTTCTAAAATATGGTTTGTGGACATTTAATAAAAATTTGCAACATGTACATCAAGCCAACTCATTTCGGGGGAATGGACTCTCCCTTCTTCAGGGCTGTTGCTGTGTACTATTTGGTGTGAACAATTCCCATCAGTGGTTATGTTGGATCAAGGTTTCTGATGGCAGGATCCTTTCTTTAGTTGTAGAGGCAGCATTGTTCCAACCAAATAGTACACAGCAACAGCCCTGAAGAAGAGGGGAGTCCATTACCCCGAAACGCGTTGGAATTGATGTGCATGTTGCCAATTTTAAATAAACATCCAAGAATCATATTTTAGAAGTCACATCTCTCCGGACATGCTTTTCTTTTTTTATCTAAGTCTACAAGCTGAATGATCTTAAAGAGGAGCTCCAGTACAAAAAAAAAAAAAAAATCTGAGTTACGTACGGTAAGGTCTTTTCCCAGGAGTCTTTCAAGACAGCCACCTTTCAGAGACCTTGCCTCCTCCCTCCTGCCCCACTGGACCCTCAGTCTTCCAAAAGCACCTTCGGCCAGCTGGGGAGACAAAAACACGTCACACACAACTTTTAATCCTCCTGACTGTTCCCCTGCCAGGGACTTATTGCAAACACATTTTTTGGGTCGGTAATGGTGCTGTCCTGACAGACTCCTGGAAAAGACGTTACCAGTACGTAACTCTGATTTTCCCTAATCGTCTTTCAGGACAGCCACCTTTGAAAGGATGAACGAGCACTTAACCTTAGGGTGGAACCACCGCTTGCAGGACCCTTTTTCCCCGAAGGCCTGCTCCTTAGTGGATAACAGGTCCAACCTGTAGTGTATGGCAAAGGTGCTACGACCTTTTAACATCCAACATATGAAAATTCCGTTCCTGTTCACCCACAGGATTCGAACAGAAAGTTGGCAAAATGAATTCTTAGCCTCTGGGGAACTTCAAGGCCACTCTCTGCAAAAAAGCCGGAACCACCTTAAAAATCACCTGGTACGGAAATATTTATAGAAAGGGGGGCTCTGATTGGGTAGAACTCTCTGTGTACTAGCTGTTGAAATGTCTCCGCTAGATGGAGTGGGTTTCCTCTTTCCTGCTACTTAGCAGAGCCACCAACCACAGCCACTGTTGATACCATGTTTGGGATTTCTCAGGGAGGGTAGTAAGGCTGCTGCTTTTTCCCTGCACCTTGACAAATTGGTGATAAGCAGCCAAGGAGGGGCTTGCGAACTCAAGCGGGTAACCTCTCCTTATGATTCCCAAAAGAAATGACTGGAGGAGACCACTACCCGCTGTGGAAGGAGGGCCCCCAATCTTCAGTGTGTCTTTCCTTTCGGGCTGTTCGGGAGGGCGAACAAACACACACCCTTTTTTGCCCCGCCTATCTGACCCCAAGACCTCTTTGGACTGTCGGTCTTTGGGACCCTGAATTTTCTCTGTGGGCTTATTGTTTGCTTGCTCCCCCCATACTACATGTAACGTGAAAGGTCTCTTACCTATCTCCGATCTAAACGGTTTCCAGACCAGGACCCAACAAAAGATCCCTGTGATTTGAATCACGCAGAGCTTAGCCTTGGATGCACTGTCCCTCTGCCAAGCTTTTCAGAGACCTCCTAGTGCAAGCAATGAATACAGAACATTGGCAGCAGTAAGCCACGGCATATGCATGTACACATGCTTGAGACAGCAGAAACATAATCAAGCGCACGCCCCGTACGGGGACCGAACCCGCAACCTTGACGTTATTAGCACCACATTCTAACCGGCCCGCATTGAGATGACTAGGGCTGAGGCTCTGGCGGACGACAGAGATGGTCTCTGTCCCAGTCCTTACCCCGGGGTAGAGTCCCAGTTATCCTTCAAGAGCGGATCCATCCTCTTGTCCATGGGATCTCTGCAAGGTAAGGTCTGTATGCCTGGAAACCTCATAGAAGGCTGCATCCAGTCTGGGTACCTTACAGACTGACGGACCGTCCTCCTCGAACGGAAACCTACGCTTCAGGGCCCTTGAAAGGAAGGGTTTCCTCCTTGGATCTTGCCAATTTTTGATGGCTTCCATTTTCCACCAGACCTTCTCGGACCGGAAATACCCTGTTCTTCTGTTCCCCCAGGCCCTGATACAGCTGGTCATGGAGTGATAGCGGCTTCTTCTCCTGGATTCTCAGGGTGGCATGGATGGCTGGCTCCCAAGAGATCATCCACCTACTCCAGGGAAAGCTTGTAGCGAGAGAGTCTAGAGGGCTCACCGTCCAACCCCTCACCCTATGACTACACCTGGGAGCCTGAAGTAGCGCTAACTGGCTCCTCCTCAGCTTCTCACTAGTGCCCTCCCCCCTGGTGCCCCTCCATTAGCGGAGGGGTAAGACCGGCGGGGCTGGTGCAATACTCTGCTGAGCTGGCGAAGGCCTAGCCTAGCTGAAAACTGGAAAATAGTGTTCTAAAAATGACTGAAAAGGGCATGCTCTGCATTGCAGTTCCTCAGTTCACTGCACAGAGGGCATGCTGGGCATTGCAGTTCCTCAGGCTCACTGCACACAGGGCATGCTGGGCATTGCAGTCTCACCATTCCTCCTTTAAAACTGATGCAAGGCCATGCTCCTAAGCAGAGGGTCACCAGGAGTGCCCCTAGGACCAACCACCACCAAGGTCCTATTACCACCTCCCAAACCCCTCGACCACCAAGAGGGGTCTACACGCATGGAGCTATCGAGTAATATGGAAAGGAACACCCTTCCCAGGGTTGCGCTTACCTTTGAGTGGCTGGTGCTGGCTTTTGTCAGGAGAAGTCTAAGCCACATCGGCTCCGAACATCTCCCGCTGAAGTTCGCGGTGGTCTCGCCTTTCTGAGCTGCTCGCTGACAGCTCCAGCGTTACAGGCTCGCACCAGCCAGAGCCTGGCCCTCTCTCATAGGCCGCAGCCCTGGCAGAAGTGCATGCCCCCACCGGACGTGACGTTCCCACACCCTCCGGCCCAGCCTCGAGCTCCCTCACTGGCCACATAGGATGTAGGGAGGAATGGTGCACCTCCGTCGACGCCCCCCTGAACAGAATGAGAGCGGGCCCCCGAAGCCTCTTCCCCACTCTCAGGAGAAGCTGGGGTGGCTAAGTGGCGGACCTATTGGTACGTTCCCCAAGGCCCAGACAAAAAATAAAGATGGGGAGCGCTTCTCCCCTAGTGAAAACCGGCTTCAACCTCCTCCGCTGATCAGCCTTGGTTCTGAGGGTCCAGTGCTCCCTGTGAAGGGAGGAGCCAAGGTCTCTCAAAGGCGGCTGTCCTGAAAGATGATTAGGGAAAAAATAAAAGTCAGAAGCTACAAATACTGTAGCTGCTGAATTTTAATATAAGAACACTTACCTGTCCAGGCATCCTGCGATGTTGCCACCCCGAGCCGATTTGTCAATCAGCTTCAGGTGCAGACGCCAGCATTGTAAGTAAGAGAAAAGGGCAATGAACCCTTCAGGCTTCGCAGCAGGTTTCCTACTGCACATGTGCGAGTCAAAACCAGGAACCCGCTCCCCCCCCAAAAAGTGTCAAATTTGGCAGTGGAGGGTGCAAACAAGCAGAGCTTCCCCCTTTTGAGTGGAGCTCTACTTTAAGGTCGCACAGAAAAGGCAGCAGGCTAATCCCTGAGAGGGCCCATCACCACCATCTATCACTGGGCTCTATCCGCCGGAAGGCATTCTTTCCTTTTTACCCACATGAATAAGCACTCAGGGCCAGGGACCAATCCTGTTTAGCGCGGACTCCAACACAAGCAGGATGACAGAATGTACACAAATTAAGATGCTTTTTACTGACCTCCCTCCCATATTTCCAGTTACTTACCACATCTCAATAAGTCCAGTGTTTGTAGGTTTGGGGGCATGTGACGCAGAGCCACGCTCTTCAGTAAAGTCTCAGTATTAGCCATATACCTGCAGGGACAGGACAGAGATTTATTCCATGGCTGATAGTGAAATGAAAAGCCAGATCTAATCCCTGCTTTGATGAGAAAAAAAAAATAGAAAGGGGGGTTCTGGAAACCTAGACGATGCTATTTGCAGCAAAGCGTATAGGACGGAGTCTAAGTTTGTGACATCATCACGCTCTGTGAATCTGAGACGGCCTGCCCCCCCTTTGAGTCCGGCTGTGACGCATGTATGTGCTGTTTTTATTTTCTTTTTAACTATGACACTTGGTTTAAATAAATGAGAAGCGGTGTCTATTATTTTTACACTATGCAGTTCCCCCAGTCTTTCTTTTAAAAATAGCACACCGCTGAATCGCAGGGTGATCCGTGAATTCTGACCTGAAGTGGAGTTTGTGGGCTGCTCTATGGTGGAAGTCTGACCAAATAACAAGCTGGTTTTGACTTCTCTGTAATAGGGGGTCACAGCGTTCTGATAAGAAAGAGCTATCTAATGGTTGGTGGAGGTACACATTGGTGCATGAATTTAGGGACACCAGTTCACACCTGCTACAACTACAACTTTCATTTATTATTATCCTACTATTCTGTTCCAATGAAGCAACAAACTCCTATAAATGTGTTTTTGTGTGTGTCCCCGTAGGAGAGATTTCCCCTCATCCTGTCATGACAAATTTGACAGGGACAGAGAGAGCAATTAAAGTAAACATAGGTCATTCAAAATGAAGCCAAGCTATGGCTGGAGTGATAATTTAATGGCATAGTCCATGTTTTATGCTAGGTTTCATGTTAAAGGAGTTGTAAAGTCTTGAGGTTTTTCACCTTAATGCATTCTATGCATTAAGGTAAAAAACTTTCAGTATTGCATCAGCCCTCCAGAGCCCCCCTAATAATTATCCGAACCCGATTGCTCCAGCGTAGAGGAGGAGCCCAGCAGCTCCAGCCACTGTCTCAGGTCCTCATTGGATAGATTGCTGTCAATCAAATCCAGTGACACAAGAGCCGGGGGCGGGGCCCAGTCCTGCCATCTGGGTCAATGGACGCAGCAGCAGGACTCAGGAGCGCCTGCACAGGTGCCCCCATGGAAATCGGCTCTCCGTGGGGGTACTCGCCAAAGAGGAGGAGCCAGGAACGCCGTGGGGGGACCCCAGAAAAGAAGGATCGGGGCCGCTCTGTGCAAAACCATTGTACAGAGGAGGTAAGTATGACATGTTTGTTATTTAAAAAAAACAAAAAAACAAACCTTTACAAATCACTTTAAACTCATATTTAGGTTGTTATATGAAACATAGTTAAGAAAAAAAAAAAAGAAAAGAAAAAAAAAGGCCATCCCCAAACCCAATCCCCTTTACTCTGATGTGCAAACCGCCGTCATTGTGCGTGCACGGTTTGGGCAGACTCGATATTCATCAGCGACCCGCTATTGCCCACTACAGAGCCAGAACGGGGAACCGCCGATGTAAACATGGCAGTTCCCCGTTCTGTCAGGGGACATGGCACAGATCTACTGTTGCCTTAAATCGGGAACAGTTAGATCTGTCATGTCCCAGCCAGCCCAGCCCCCACACAGTTAGAACACACTTAACCCCTTGATCGCCCCCTCTAGTTTAACCCCTTCCCTGCCAGTGACATTTATACAGTAATCAGTGGCTATTTTTAGCTCTGATCGCTGTATAAATGTCATTGGTCCGAAAAAAATGTTAAAAGTGTCCGATCTGTCCACGGGAATTTGCAGTCCTGGCTTCATGCACACAGGACGTTAAAAAAACGTCCAAAAAACGACAGTAGCTTATCAGTGATTTTGTCAGCTGTTATATTACTTGCGTTTTTTCCCCCCTCAATTGATCTAAAATGTCCAAAAACATTGGGGATCGGCGTTTAGCCGCGTTTGAGCATTTGAACGTTTTTACAGCTGAAAACGTCTCTCAGAACCCTCTGGTCTTGGGTTTTTTTTTACAGCTCAAAAACGTCACTGCTAAAAACAGCTGATAACAGCCTGTGTGTGCATGAACACATAGGATAACATGATTGAGGGTTTATTGACTGTAGAAAAAAACGTCTGCAGCTAAAAACAGCAGCTGTAAAGCAGTCAAAAAAATGTCCTGTGTGCATGAGGCCTAAAAATCGCAGATTGCTGCCATTACTAGTAAAAAAAAATAAAAAACGCCATAAATCTATCCCGTAGTTTGTAGACATGATAACTTTTGCGCAACCCAATCAATATACGCCTATTTTTTTTTACCAAAAATATGTAGAAGAATACATATCGGCCTAAACTGATGAATACATTTGTTTTTTTTATATATTTTTTTTGGATATGTGTTCTAGCAAAAAGTAAAAAAAATATTTTTTTTTCAAAATTGTCGCTATTTTTTTGCTCTATTTGTGGGGAAAAAAAGACGTCAATTTCATTTGGGTACAACGTCACACAACTGCGCAATTGTCAGTTAAGCGACGCAGTGCCGAATCGCAAAAAAGTGTTCTGTTCAGGAAGGGGGTAAACCCTTCTGGGGCTGAAGTGGTTAATTGCAGGGTCCATCTGATGGAAGAATCCGTTTTTATTTTTTTAAAATAAATTTAGAGAGCAGAGTCATGCACAACCACATCATCTAGGCAGGGGATTCTTAGCCAACAATGACTATGAACCCCATCTGCCACCTTGGAAGACAGGACTTGTAAGAGTACAATGGCAATTCCGCCTCTACTGTTGCTCTGTTATTTAGTGGCATTTTCTCCAGCCAGGGCTGTACCTCTGTACAGACCCGAGGCCGAAGGTAAACACTGATAGAGACTGTGCATTGCACCCGGGACACAAAATCGTGGCTGCAATGCTCTGTGGGCCTCCATGCAACAATTTAGTAAATGACAATTTTTTAATATCAATATTGGTATTGAAAAGGTGGACTATGAGTTTAGTTACAAATACAGTTTATAAAATGACAAATGTTGCTACCTATCTTACAATATAATCCTCCAGTATGCATCCAGCTTAAAGTTTATGTAAACCCAGCACTTCATATTCCTGATATGCGCCTCCTGTTTATTAGGAAAGCAGAGGGACTGGCAGGGACACCAGGGATTTCACACAAAGGAAGCAATACAAAAACAACTGGGTACTTTCTCATACAAGTACATGATTTGTATGAGAAAGTACCCAGTTGTCTTTGTATGTCCCTGCCAGTCCCTCCGCTTTCCTAATAAAATGACCACCGTAAACAGGAGAGCACAGCGTGGTCAGTTTCCTAGCTATGCTGGGAACTCAACCTGCTCTTCTCCAATGATCAGACTTGTCCTGACACCCGCCCCCCACTGGGAAGATCAGTGTACTGCGGTTTCTTTTCCCCCAGCTCATATGCAGCTGAGAACAGAGTATGTGATCACATATAAAGAAGGGGAATTTATAATGTTTTTTATATCTATACACAAATGTTTTGCCTTTCATTTCTATTTTAAACTGAATGTTTTTTTGTTTTTTACACACACTTTAGGCATGCAGATAGACTTTACAGTGAAACAGACCCTTGCTATAGGCGCTTCGCAGATCCATTGGAAGTCACACAGAATGCAACAGCATCTATTCATCTGAAATGGTGGACCTTGGAGCTCACAATCATGAAAGCTGCTTCAAGAGAAAGTAATTTTGGTTTGCCAATATGGCCCTTCTATCTTCAGCCTTATGGTATATGCCAGTCTACCTTCTCTCAGATAGATTACTGCCAGGTAACCAATTCTAGAAAGATTACTCACTCTTTTGCAAAAGCAAATTCCTCCGGGGACAGATGTGGAGGCTCTCCTTCCCCGCGAGCCTTCTCCTTTTCCAGAACATGCGGGAAAAATTTCTCTATCTGATAACAGAAAGAACATAAAATAGTGGTTTCAAATCTTATTTGAACAATACATCAACTTTTCTATTTTTGGTTGTAGAGAGCACAGGAAACAATTAGAACCCGTCAGATTTTTTTCACCCTTTCTTATTGAGAAATATTATTGGCACCATCAGTTTGCAAATCGCTTTACAACATAAATGATAATTTTTCTGATAATTTGTAATGCTGGGCCTGGCGCTACTTATCTAATATATATATATGTGTGCTTGATCTCCGTTTGCTGCAGACTTTGGTTCCCCCCTAAGTGCTGCAGAAATGTGTATATACCAATCGCTCCAATAAAAATGACAAATATCTATAAGTGCAGGGCGTACTTACAAGATGGTATAAAGGTATTTTGGACTATATTTTGTTAATGCCCTCTAGTGGTGTAGTGAAAATATAAACTTACTTCTTGCAAATCATGTATTAGAAAACAAAGATTTTCAAAATTATGGGAGTATTGATACAATAAGAGCTGCGAGTAATTGGTAAAATAAACTATGAAAGTAAAGGGTTCCTAGCCCAGGAAAAGGATGTGTAATAGAAAGATATAAGAATAAAAATAGAGTTTAGTGTTATATCCTGTTTGTCAAATGTGTACTAATCCCTTGTGGATCCTAAAAAAACAGGTGTGAGTAAATAAATATTGATCCTAAATCATATGGATGCCAATCAGATATTATAAGTGCCTTTTGGGCTAGTAGCAGTTTTTCTGCTAGATTTACTAGTCTTAAAAATGGTCAATACGCAGATCAGTCCAAATAGTATAACGTATGCAGTATAATCCCCAAAGTGCGCAGTGCAAAAGAGTGTTGATAATGGCTAAATTGCCAGTAACAGTTTATCAGCTTGCAGATGACTATATGCAAATCTTCAGGTGCTCGAGTACAGGTCACACGTGCTCCCCTATGGATACCCCACTTACCGAACGGCGCCACCCCTGCAGGGGTAAAATGCATGGACGCCTATTGGCAGTGGCTGGGGTCTCCTATCCTTTCAGTTGGCGGTGGTCCCGATGTCCTCAGAATTAAATGTTAGTGTTCAGGTGCAGGAGGGAAGAAGAGAATATCCATAGTGTGATCCTTTAAAAATGTGTTCTTTATTAATCCAATAAAGTCTTTTTAAAACTAGGGTTTTCCAAATACATAAATTCGCAATATAAAAATCAGAAGTCCTAGGTCACTTTAAGGTTTGCTCCATGGGAACGGCCTACCAATATGTTGATAAAGTCCAGCATGCTTCCTGTAGGAGCGGCGTGCATTCCACCGGCCTATGTTCCCGAAACGGGAAGGGACGTATGACGCAAGTCTGGCTCCGCCTTACGCATTTCATCATCGACGTCGCCTCAGAAGAGACTACACCACTAGAGGGCATTAATAAAATATAGTCCATAATACCTTTATACCATCTTGCAAGTACGCCCTGCACTTATAGATATATGCCATTTATATTGGAGCGATTGGTATACACACACATTTCTGCAGCACTTAGGGGAACCAAAGTCTGCAGCAAACGGAGATCAAGCACACATATATATATATATTAGATAAGTAGCGCCAGGCCCAGCATTACAAATTATTATTTATTCACTCTCCCTTGTGGGGGAGGAGTCTACTGGGTGGCAGCAAGCTTAAATACTCTTTAATCCTAAGCGCAGTACCCACTCCTGTTATAGAGAATTTTTCTGAGTTCACTTTCTGAATGCCCCCCTCCCAGTAAGTGAGCTCAGAAATCACTGAAGTCGGGGAAATCACAATTTTCTTCATTTACTATCCCTGAGACACAACAAGAAATGAGGGGAAAATTAATTCTGTGAGGTCACCAAGGACACTTGTCCTTACTGAAAAATATCCCAATGATTCATATTCTAGAGACAAGATTTCCAATCACTTTCAGCCCCTATAACAATGGTCAACAGGAGAAATACTGAATGTTTATTTCCCCAGCAGTGACATAGACAGCAATAAAAACTGGCAGAGGTTCTAACCCCTCACTAGTCTACTGAAAAAAGTGATGTTTTAACTACACATACACTTTATTAACCCAAATGTACAAAGTAATATTGGAGGAACTGCTATCAGAATCCAGGAAAGGTCCAATACTAAAACCAAAACGCAATAGTGCTTTCACGCTGCTACTCATAGGGGACTGCACTTGCCTATCTGCCCAAAAAACAATCTGCGCATTAGAGCTGCATGATTAATCATTAAAAGACAGCGATGTCGATTCAACCCCCCTCACAGTCTACACCAGACATTTCCTTAATTCTGCGTAAACAGAACACAGCCGTTCAGAGCTGTCAAAAAAAAAAAAAAAAAAGCAAAAAGCCAGAGAATGTTTATCAACATTCTTCAGCTGGGAGACAGAGAAGAGGAGAGATACATTGTATCATTTCGTTCTTTTAGAATAGATCAAAGGGAAGAACTTCTGTCTGTAGATGAGGGAAGTTTAACCACTTAAAGACCGAGCCTTTTTCTGACACTTGTTGCTTACATGTTAATATTAGTATTTTCTGCTAAAAAATTACTTAGGACCCCCAAACATTATATATATTTTTGGCAGAGACCCTAGAGAATAAAATGGTGGTTGTTGCAATATTTTATGTCACACTGTAAAAAATATGCTTCAATGAATTAAAAAAAAAAACTAAACAGTAAAGTTAGCCCAATTTTTTTGTTTAATGAGAAAGATGATGTTACGCCATGAGAATCGTGATCTTTATTCTAAGCAAAAAAATTGTGATTCTCATTTTAGCGAGAATCGTGCAGCTCTATTGTGCATTCTGTACACTTTATCTATTTTGCCTATTTGCACTGGTCTAAGCTAACCCACCCTCCATGCATATATACTTACCTTAAAAGCAGTAGTAAATGTTGAAAAAAATAAAAAAAAAAAGAAGAAACCCTGCATGGTAAAGGCATAGTGTGCTCATATGCATTGCATACTAGCACATTATGAATGACTTACCCTGAAACTAAGCTCTCCAGCAGCACTTTGTCAAAGCTGCAGAGGCTTCCATCTTCACCTGGTCTTCCTTCCAGGTTTGCAGGCTGCAGCCGCTTAAATGGCAAAGCCGTGACGACCTAACGCCTACGCGCACAGCTGTGGCACAGAGCTCTAAAGGAACGGCAGTATGCCATTCCTTCAGAGCGCATGGGCCGGTGACATCACCGGCTGCTGCTCAGTAGAATATCTCTTAACCACTTCCTTACCGCCCGGCGTCATATGACATCCTTGGGTTTGAGTGGAGATATCTGAATGGTGCCTGCAGCTACAGGCACCACTCAGATACCTTTTTTTCAGCCGTCGATTCTCTCCAAGATAAAAGTGATCTTAGTGGCAGATTCCGCCACTTACCAGACCATCGGCAGCAGCGGAGTTGATCGGGTCCGTTCCCCCCCTGCACTGGAAGCCGAGTGAGCGGAAGATGCTGCCCACTCGGCTCCATAACATTGTAGGATGGAAGCGACGTCACATGTTGCTTCCGCCCAACGGTCTTAAAGGGTCCATTTTTTTTTTTTAACTGTCATTTTTTTACATTTTTTTTTTGCATTGAACTGTATATATGAGTCATGCTTTTTTCTATTACAAGGAATGTTTACATTTCTTGTAATAGGAATAAAAGTGATCAATTTTTATTTTATTTTTTTTAAAAGAACAGTGTAAAATTAAAAAATAAAGAGTAAAATAAATAAGAAAAAAAAATGTAAAGCGCCCCATCCTTGCGAGCTCGCGTGCAGAAGCGAACGCATACACCAGTGTTCAAACCACACATGTGAGGTATCGCCACGATCGTTAGAGCAATAATTTTAGCACTAGAGCTCCTCTGTAACTCAAAACTGGTATCCTGTAGAAATTTTTAAACGTCGCCAATGGAGATTTTCAGGTTGCAAAGTTTGTTGCCATTCTGCGAGCAGGCGCAATTTCAAAGTATGACATGTTGAGTATCAATTTACTCGGCGTAACATTCTTTTTCACAATATGGAAAAAAATTGGGCTAACTTTACTATTGTCTTATTTTTTCACTCAAAAAAGTGAACACACATACTTACCTAGGTGGATGCAGCATTGGTCCAATGCTGCATCTGTCCCCCACCACCTCTAAGACAAAGAACTGAGTGATTAAAGATTGCAGATTGCTCAGTTTGCTAGGAGCAGAGAGCCGGTGACAGTCAGTCACCGGCTCTGTACTCTGCCCCTCCAGCGCTCACTGGAGCATCTGGCTGTGGAGGGGGCAGGGGAGGTTGGCTCAGTTTCCCAGCAGTGCAATGGGAGGCTGAGCCAGCTGCCAGTCAGGGATCTGGGTGGATCCTGTCATTAAAGTCAGGATTCCTCTAGAGTCTGGAGTGGCGCGAGTGATGTCAGGCAACAGCAGACTTTATCCTGCTGTTGACTGAATATGTGTCACAGGAGAGCAGAACAGAGTGAACTTCTGTGACCCACAGGAGAAATAGGGTCAAAAAGAGCTTTGGCTGTACTTCTTTAATTCAGTGGCCACAGAGTATGGTGAGGTTGACATCCAGAGCTGCAAATCATGATGTCACTGCCACATCTGTGTATTGCTGCCCCATAGCCCCCTTACCTCCGTCCTCAGAACACAGTCCCATAGAAGTCTATACTAATACAGAGGTGCAGCAAGGATGTGAACAGTCACTAGAGGCCGTGGCTGTCAAATCAAGGCAAAGATGGAATTGCTTAGGGCAGGGTAAATGGGCAAAAAGGAGAATTACCCATCCTTTCATTTTGGAGTGACTAAATTAAAATACTTGTTGGTAGAGAAAAATCCTGTCATGAGAAACGATTTCTAACCTCTTCTGAAAAATATAGTTGCCTGTCATGGGGATCCCCTGGCTCCAATGGTTTCTGAGCTACCGACCTGGGGCAAAAAAGCATGCTGCAAGTGAAGTCAGAAATTATCATCTGTATACTTGTTCAGCTGATTTACGCCATTGACGCCAATGGATGAGATTGACAGACAGGCATCTTGTGTTTTGAGACGGTCAAAGACATGACACACCTTTCAGTCAGAGGAGGTTCCCTTTTAACCACTTCAATACTGGGCACTTAAACCCCCTTCCTTCCCGGACCAATTTTCAGCTTTCAGCGCTGTTGCAGTTTGAATGACAATTGCGCGGTCATGCGACGTTGTACCCATATGAAATTTTTATCATTTTTTTCACAAAAATAGAGCTTTCTTTTGGTGGTATTTAATCACCCCTGGGTTTTTTATTTTTTGCGCTATAAATTAAAAAAAAAGACTGAAAATTTTCAAAAACAATGCATTTTTCTTTGTTTCTGTTCATAAATTTTGACCAAAAATGATACTGCTACATTTCTTTGGTAAAAATAACCAAAATCGGAGTTTATTTGGTGTTGGTGGACAGACAGATGTGACGGGGACTGTGACAGATGTGACGGGGACATACAGATGTTTTGTGTATGGTGACAGATGTGACGGGGACAGATATGTGACGGGGACAGACAGATGTTTGGGGACTGTGACAGATTTTTTGTGTATGGTGACAGATGTGATTGGGGACATACAGATGTTTTGGGGACTGTTTTATGGGGACACTGATGTGTATGGGGACAGGGGTATCAGTGTGCTTGGTGCACTGTGTGGGGGGCGATCTGTGACAGCTTTCTGCATGAAATCCTCATCATGCAGAGAGCTGTCACATAGCTGCACCTCCCCCCCTCCCCGCATTGAGCTCTCACTGAGCTCGGCGGGGGGAGAACTGTCACAGAGACGTTCGTCTCTGTTTACAATGTGACGGCTGTGATTGGACACAGCCGTCACATGATCGGGAGGGCCAGTCACTGCGCCCGTATCCCGATCTCTGCTCAGCTGGATCCTGTGATCATAATGATCACAGGATCCAGCCACAGCGCGCCGCATGGCCGTGCTGCGAGCTCCCGTTCTGCAGGACATGTATACACGTCCTGTCAGAACGGGGAAGCTCCCACCCAGCCGTATATATACAGTGACCGGGTGGGAGGTGGTTAAAAAAAAAAAATCAGAGTTTACATATACATACACTTGTATCTGGTAAACTCTGGCTTTTCTTCCTGCTACACACTAGCAGCGGGTTAAATGAAAAAAAAAACTGAAGCACGTGGGAGGAGTGGCTGTACTAACAATTCGATGTTAGTACAGAGATCCCCCTGCCGAGCTATTGTGTTCCGACGCCCCCCCCCCCCCCACGAGAGCACACCAGTGATGATTGGATGTTGAACGGCAGACCTTTTTCGGTCACACCCCTTCGACAGAAGCCAGACGTTTGGCCAGCTTCTGTCAGACTGGCGGCTGTACACACGGATCGAATGTCGGCCGGTTTCTATTGAACCAACCGATACCACCCGATATCCGGCCCGTACGTACAGGTCTTTAGTCTGGCAGCATCAGTGATAAAGTGTAAAAGATAAGTACAGAGAAAAAAGGTCATCAGTAGAATTTTATAACTAACGTGATGGCCACCAGCAGATTAAAGAATAAGAAAAGGGTCAATAACCTCACACTGCATACTTTCTGTTTAGTCTGTGTTTGTCCAGATCTAGAGTATGCAATAAATAGTTGGGTGTGTAGTAATGCTGAGCTCCAGGCAAACAGCTAAATACAAATATAGCTTTCCAAACAATTTGTAATCCTGCCCAGACAGCCTTGTGTAGCACAGCTAGGTCCTTGACCTCCGTGCAGTTAAACAATAAGCCTGTGCCTGGACAGTGAAGGAGCAGGATCTGGCTGGAGTTCTTAATAGGCTTTTTCATAATAGTGTCTTTTTTTTTTGGATCTCAGACTCCAACGGTATAATATCCATTCCCTCAAGCACCACACTCTGTGAAGGCATGCACATCTTGATGGTGGCAGGGGGAGGGAGAGGTGGGAATTCCAACACAAAGATCTTATATCTGGAGTCTCCAGGCAAAAAAAAAAAAAAAAACCATCAGTGGGTAATAAAACATCCACCCTTAGTTTTGGGTAAATTAACTTCATCTATTACATATCATCCAATAAATTAATAGAAATTCAATACTTTGAGTAATCGACTGCGTAGATAACTGCTGAGCATGAATCGGATTCTTTCTATCTCCATGTGATGGAAGCTGATCTTGAGGTCTCCCTGTCGCGCTCGTTGCAAATTTTGTTCCTAGAATAGAAGAAGGTGTTTAGTTCTCAGATACACAGCAATCAGCAAAAAATAATAATCAAATTGATTACCATATGGTTCAGTTGCTCCATGACACACTCCACTATCTCAGATTTACTCTCCAGAAGTTCAGGTGCAAACTTCTCATTGAGCCAAGCCTGGGGAGATAACAAGACGCATCATTACTATGTACCTACCAGAAATACATGTAAACATGGATCAGATGGAGGCGATTTTTGTCTCTCCTGCTGTTTAAGGGTGCAAGCCCCCCTCCACATACACACAGCATTAAGGCCTGATTCACACCCATGCATTTTTTTGCACTACAGGCCATTTAACATGGTTTCCTATGGAACAAGTTCTGTAGTGAAAATCTGCAAAATGCATAAATCACTAAAAATACATGGGTGTGAATCCAGCCTAAGAGGGAGCTAGAGCCCTGTCTGAATGAATAATATAGTGTAATATATATACCGTATTATATATATATATATATATATATATATACATACACACATATACATATACACACACACACACGCAATTCCTAACCACTGCCCAGATCTGGCCAAACATCTGTATGCATGACATCTCTAATTATCATACAGGTAAAGCTGAACTCCGACCTTTCCTTCAGTCTTGCACAGTTGTACAAGCTTCTCTCCTGTACTGAAATTGCTTACTCTGATGTCACTTCACAACGAGAGCTTCTCTCATTGTCCAATAAAAACTGCAGCAAGTCAGATAGAGCCTGCCTCATATTCTGTCTGCAGGATGTCCAGCATCATCTAGCTCTCCTAGCCTTGCTGTCCCTAGCCCTCCCCTTTCATTCATCGGATTCTAGTTCTTTCAGTCATGGAGGCGCCTTATCACATGTGGGGGTTACCAAGGGAGGCCTGCTTGTAAATGCAATCTGCCTAAGAAAACCTGGTGATGGGTAGAGATGAGCGAACTTCTAGAAGTCTGGGTTCTGCTGGTTCGGCCGAACTTCGGGACAAAGTCCGGGTCCGGACAGAACCCGAACTTTGTCCCGGACCCCAAACCCCATTGAAATCAATGGGGACACGGACTTTTAGGCACAAAAAAGGCTGTAAAATAGTCCTGGAAGGTCCTAGAGGTCTGCAAAAGGAAGGAAATGTGGGTAAGGGTGGGACAAGTGACCAACAAAGAAATGGGGACAGGGAAATAACTTTAAATATTTTTAAAAAAATAAAAACATAAAAAATGCAAAAATGGAGATCATCTTCAAAATGGGCCTGAAAAGTATTCATGGTAGAGACCATAAAACTGTGCTAAAATCATCTTCAAACTGTGTCAAAAAAGTATAAATAAGCCGGGAGTACCCATATCACTGTTCTGCAAAATGTGTGTGTCACTTTAAATGAAACCGTGAATAAGTGCACATCTGTTCTGCACAATTATTTAAAGTCTGTGTGTCACTTTAAATGAAACCGTGAATCTGTGCACATCTGTTCTTCACACTTCTGTTTAGTCTGTGTCACTTTTATTATAGCCGCTAATCAGTACACATCTGTTCTTCACACTTCTGTTTAGTCTGTGTCACTTTTATTATAGCCGCTAATCAGTGCACATTTGTTCTTCACACAGAACAGATGTTCTGCACCAGAACAGATGTTCTTCACACAGAACATCTGTTCTGCACACATCTGGAAATAGTTTAGAACACTTTACCTAAAACCGGGGAGGAACCATACACCTGTTCTTCAAACATCTGGAATCTGTGTGTGAAACTACAGCATAGAGAAGAACAGGCATATGGTTCCGCTCTTTACACACTGTTTGCAGATGTTTGAAGAACAGTGATATCATATCAGTGATATATCACTGTTCTGAAAACATCTGCAAACTGTGTGTGAAGAGCGAAACCATATGCCTGTTCTTCTCTATGCTGTAGTTTCACACACAGATTCCAGATGTTTGAAGAACAGGTGTATGGTTCCTCCCCGGTTTTAGGTAAAGTGTTCTAAACTATTTCCAGATGTGTGCAGAACAGATGTTCTGTGTGAAGAACATCTGTTCTGGTGCAGAACATCTGTTCTGTGTGAAGAACAGATGTGCACTGATTAG
>BLSH010103245.1:327429-355323 GCA_018402905.1 Glandirana rugosa
CGCACTGAGACCACCACGACCTATCGCACTGGCACCACCAGAGTCACGCTATCCAGCACCACCAGAGTCACGCTATCCAGCACCACCAGAGTCACGCTATCCAGCACCACCAGAGTCACGCTATCCAGCACCACCAGAGTCAGGCTATCCAGCACCACCAGAGTCACGCTATCCAGCACCACCAGAGACACGCTATCCAGCACCACCAGAGAGAGTCACGCTACCCAGCACCACCAGAGAAAGAGCCATGCTGCCCAGCACCACCAGAGAGAGAGAGCCACGCTGCCCACCACCACCAGAGGGAGAGCCACACTGTTCAGCGCCACCAGAGATAGAGACAGGCTGCCCACCACCACCAGAGAGAGAGCCACACTGTTCAGTGCCACCAGAGATAGAGCCATGCTGCCCAACGGCACCAGAGAGAGAGCCACACTGCCCAGCACTACCAGAGAGCCACATTGCCCAGCCCCACCAGAGAGAGTAAGACTGAGCCACTGCCAGGGTACAGACGCGCTACACTACTGACCAGAGTCGCTCTGGGGAACCCAGAATGAGCGTTCGTCCAGCCGGAGGGATCACTGCTGCTGTTTTGCTGGGTCTGGTAAGAGGGCCTGTTGGCCATTATCCATTACTGCTCCTAGGGACTGAGCCATGAGGAAGTGCCTAACATGCTATCCTCTAGCCCTAATACTGCCTGCAGGCCTTAGTGATGGCTGCAATGCGCACCAACAAGCTCCAACACTGGGCTACTGGCCTGAAAATAAGGGGGGGGGGGTAGTACCATGTTTTACCGCACCAGATGACGCCAACCCTAGTGACACCACTGATTCAGCAGCAGCGCCAGCAGTTCACATGCGTGTACCTGGTCCCATGCACCTTCATTCTGGGACAATACAGTGTCCCGGAATGAAATAGAGGACACAGGACACCCTACTGATTTCCGGAAGTTCAGCACTGGTTGCTAGGGCCGCCCCGCCTGGTGCCTAGCCACCAGTGACTACAGAATCTCAGTGATGCCGAGTGGAGCGAGGCCTGCATCTAGTGCTGCACCGCGTCCTGAGACTGTCTAACTCTCTCCACCCACCTCCTCCTTCTCCGGTCGTGGAGCCCAGTGACTTGCAGGCAGCAGGGCAGGGAGGGACTAATCTTCTTCAGTTTCCACTAATCTCTTTCTCCGGCGACTGTGGCCCCCGCCCGGTGGCATCGATAAGATTGGCTCAGAGATCCATCCAATTCCATGGCTGTCTGTGTCTGCAGCAGCGCCCGACTTCTCCTCTCGCCCGCGGCCCGCCTGACTGTTGTTTAGGGTTCCTGAACCACCACCACTCTGGGATATCCGTATTAAAAGGTAAGGAAATTGAATAAGATGGATAACTGGAATAGAAGGTGACAAGTTGGGGCCAGGATAGTAATAATTGAAGCTGACAAGTGAAGTGGGGCCAGGGACTCAGTCTCTGACCATCTCCTGTACTATGTCCATAGTCTCTGACCATCTCCAGTATTATGTCCTATATCCGCAGTCTCTGAACCATCTCCTGTACTATATCCAGTCTCTGACCATCTCCTATACTATGTCCGCAGTCTCTGACCATCTCCTGTACTATGTCCGCAGTCTCTGACCATCTCCTGTACTATGTCCGCAGTCTCTGACCATCTCCTGTACTATGTCCATAGTCTCTGACCATCTCCAGTATTATGTCCTATGTCCGCAGTCTCTGAACCATCTCCTGTACTATATCCAGTCTCTGACCATCTCCTATACTATGTCCGCAGTCTCTGAACCATCTCCTGTACTATATCCAGTCTCTGACCATCTCCTATACTATGTCCGCAGTCTCTGACCATCTCCTGTACTATGTCCGCAGTCTCTGAACATCTCCTGTACTATATCCAGTCTCTGACCATCTCTTATACTATGTCCATAGTCTCTGACCATCTCCAGTATTATGTCCTATGTCCGCAGTCTCTGAACCATCTCCTGTACTATATCCAGTCTCTGACCATCTCCTATACTATGTCCGCAGTCTCTGAACATCTCCTGTACTATATCCAGTCTCTGACCATCTCTTATACTATATCCATAGTCTCTGACCATCTCCAGTATTATGTCCTATGTCCGCAGTCTCTGAACCATCTCCTGTACTATATCCAGTCTCTGACCATCTCCTGTACTATGTCCGCAGTCTCTGACCATCTCCTGTGCTATGTCCGCAGTCTCTGAACATCTCCTGTGCTATGTCCGCAGTCTCTGAACATCTCCTGTGCTATATCCAGTCTCAGACCATCTCCTGTGCTATGTCCGCAGTCTCTGACCATCTCCTGTACTATGTCTGCAGTCTCTGAACCATCTCCTGTACTATGTCCACAGTCTCTGAACCATCTCCTGTACAATGTCCGCAGTCTCTGAACCATCTCCTATATTATGTCCGCAGTCTCTGAACCATCTCCTGTACTATGTCCACAGTCTCTGAACCATCTCCTATATTATGTCTGCAGTCTCTGAACCATCTCCTATATCATGTCCGCAGTCTCTGACCATCTCCTGTATCATGCCTGCAGCCTCTGACCATCTCCTGTATCATGTCTGCAGTCTCTGACCATCTCCTGTATCATGTCTGCAGTCTCTGACCATCTCCTGTATCATGCCTGCAGCCTCTGACCATCTCTTGTATCATGTCTGCCGTCTCTGACCATCTCTTGTATCATGTCTGCAGCCTCTGACCATCTCCTGTATCATGTCTGCAGTCTCTGACCATCTCTTGTATCATGTCTGCAGCCTCTGACCATCTCCTGTATCATGTCTGCCGTCTCTGACCATCTCTTGTATCATGTCCTCAGTCTCTAACAGTGATAAAATTGTTGAAAAGGGGCAGGGCATGGGTGACCTTAACGTGACCTCCCTTCCCCCCCAGAAAAAAAGTTCTGCAGACGCCCAATGGGCGCAGAGACTGGTAATTGATGGGGCGCAGAGACTGGTAATTGATGGGGCGCAGAGACTGGTAATTGATGGGGCGCAGAGACTGGTAATTGATGGGGCGCAGAGACTGGTAATTGATGGGGCGCAGAGGCTGGTAATTGATGGGGCGCAGAGACTGGTAATTGATGGGGCGCAGAGACTGGTAATTGATGGGGCGCAGAGACTGGTAATTGATGGGGCGCAGACTGCTGAGAGGAGCAACTCAGGAGATGATGTCCGGCCGAGGGCTGCCATCCATTGGCACATGTCCTCCCTTCTCTGCACAGATGGTAAGGCCGCCATTACACTGCCCCCCACTATGAGCGCACCCCACACAGTACACCGCCCTCCTATCACCCCCGACCCCCCCACACACACCGATCACCTCCACTCCGCTCCGGACTCTTCTATTTTCCCGCCAGCTCTCATCTACTGACGTCACTCCGAGGAGGGATTCCCCGCAGAACCCCGCCTCCTCATGAATATGGACGATACAGCGGGCCGCTTTAGTGCAGAGCTCCTCCCACAATGTGCTGAAGGTTCAACCTAATCATGGGCCCCGCCCCGTCCAATGCCGCTGTCATGCACCCAGTCTGCAACGCCGACAAGAGGCCGGCAGATGGCGCCCGTGCAGCATGGACGATGTATCATGCGGACTGTGGGCAGTCTGTGTACGGAAGCCGGAGGGATCAGCACAGCACAACACTGGAGGGAGCGAGATGAGGAGAGGTGTGCCTGGGGTGAGTGTGCTGGACACCGTCCTCTGTATTGTCTGTTCTGTCATACACTCTGCACTGTCTCCTCCTATACACAGTCTTATACACAGATTCAATCACTTTCACTTTGCTGCTCTTTGTGAGGGCAGTCCTGTGTTCAGTCCTCATTGCCGGTGTCCTGTGTGATATCCCGTGCTGCCCGTACACTATACGGAATTCCTTCATGACCAACTCATCGGCATTTTTTAATTACATTGTTTTTTTTATGGCTGCCTGAGTTTCCCTGGGAAGATTTCCCCTCACTTCCTGTCTGATTGTCAGGAGGGAGACAAAACCGGAAGTGAGGGGAAATCACTCATCAAAAGTCACACTGACAGGATCCCATTTGGCACAACACACCTTAATTTCCTCCAAGAACCCTCCACCACACCCCAATGTCCCACCACTCACTCCAACCACCTTCATTTCCTCCAACAACCCTCCACCACACCCCAATGTCCCACCACTCACTCCAACCACCTTCATTTCCTCCAACATCCCTTCCACCACCCCCCAATGTCCCACCACTCACTCCAACCACCTTCATTTCCTCCAACAACCCTCCACCACACCCCAATGTCCCACCACTCACTCCAACCACCTTTATTTCCTCCAACATCTCTCCACCACCCCCCAAGGTGGCACAACACAGACCCTCCCTGGATCAGGACGTCGCTCCAAACTGGATGAAAGAGCCATGAGGGTCAGAGAGGCTACCAAGAGGCCTACAGCAACTCTGAAGCAGTTGCAGGCATTTATGACAAAGAATGGTCATTGTGTGCATGTGACAACAATATCACAAATTCTCCACAAATGGGGCTTGTATGGAAGGGTTGCAAGAAAAAAGTCACTCCTCAAGAAAGGCCACATGCAGTCATGACTGAGCTTTGCCAAAATGCACCTTGAAGATTCAGAGGCCACATGGAAAAAGGTGTTATGGTCAGATGAGGCTAAAATTGAATTATTTGGCCTCAACACCAAATTATATGTCTGGCGGAAATCCAATACAGTTCACCATCCTAATAACACCATTCCTACAGTAAAGCATGGAGGGGGTAATATCCTGGTATGGGGGTGTTTCTCTGCAGCAGGGACTGGAGCACTTGCCAGGATAGAAGGAAAAATGGATGGGGAAAAATACCCTCAAATTGGAAAATCTGCTGCCCTCTTCCAGAAAGTTGTCAATGGGAAGAAAGTTTACCTTCCAACATGACAATGACCCAAATCACACAGCAAGAATGACAACACGTTGTTTGAAGGAGAAAAAGGTGGATGTCCTTGCATGGGTTAGTCTGAGCACAGACTTAAACCCCATTGAAAATCTGTGGAAAGACTTGAAGACTGCAGTCCACAAACAGGCATCATCAAATTTAACTGAACTTGAGCAGTTCTGCAAAGAAGAGGGCAAAGTCTAGATGTGCAGTGTTGGTAGAGAAATATCCCAACAGACTAAAGGTTGTAATTTAAAGCAAAAGGTGGTTCAGCAAAATACTGACACAAGGGGTGATCCTTTTTCCAACTCAGCAATTTTCTGTTTTTACATTAAAAAAAAAAAATCTGACATGTTGGTGTTCTATCTTTGACTTGGATGTTATAAGTTGTACTGAGTAAATACAGCTGGATAACACAACTGTCTTTCTTCATTTCAGGCTGCAAAGCAACAAAATGTGATTATTTTAAAGGGGGTGATTCTTTTCTATACCCACTGTACAAGTATACATGTACATATATGCTTTTCTATATAACTTGCATCGTTGAATTATGGGTGTGTTTGTTCTCTGCCTCACTACAGGACCCAGACATGTCGTATCTTTCAGCATAAGGAACCACAGCAGGCGGCGGGGAATGCAGACATTCCACACTCCTGGAAGTGTGACCCCTGGGAAGTTTCTACAGGCCATCACAGTGCAATAGGTGAGTATAAAGCCTCTTGTTTTGCAGTTCTTGCTTTGCTACATCTTTTACACCAAGTGACAGTCACTTTAAACCTGACAAGCGGTTCTAAGCCTTCCTCATTCTATTAAAAAGGATAAATATTCAATTACTCTAAATGTTCCCTTGGCATTGTAAGTTGGAGGTTAATTCCATGCATGTTTTCATGTACTTAACCTTTTAAAGTGTTACTAAACCCAGGACCCTGCATTCACTATATCCGGTCTCCCACAGTACACAGAACATGGAAATGCAATTATTTTAGTACAAACTGCTAAATCCCTTTTCTCATCGGCAGTATATAGCAGTCTTGTGACTTTTTTCAGTGTCTGGTTAAAGCTTGTAGAAGGAGTTTTCATACTGTCCTGTGAGGCTGCAGGACCACTGACCTACTGTCTGGACAGAGCTGATTGGCCCTGTGCTGATCACATGCACCCTTCCAAGAAAAAAAAATCCAGCAATACACACTAAGCTGAGCATGTGCAGAGTGACACCAAAGACTGCCTTATCAGGAGATGGTTTGGGGACAGTGTAAGAAGGGGAGGATCAACGAAGACAGGATCAAACAGCATTTTTACACAATGCGGAGGATTAATTCCTTAGGTTCCACAGTGAGTATAACAAGCCTGCTTTATTGCATATACAGACTGATTTTACCGTTTGTGGGTTTAGTAACACATTGTCAGGTTGAGTAGTTAAATGTTTATCTGACACCAGCCTTACATCTATATGCTCAGCAGCAGAGTGTTCCAGGAAGTTATTTTTAAGAATCAGTCCTCTTAAAACTGACGTCTCCATGTTTGGTAGATACTCCAGTGGTGAGATCTCTGTGCAGGCTGGCTGCAGCCATTATAAGGAGACCCATTCTCCCTGCTGTGTTTTTCACTTATTTTTATGCAAGGAACTGTGGCAAGTTTGTGGAGATTTCTACGCTTGATTCTGTGGGGGATTTAAGAAGCTTGTGAGTGAATCGGCTCCACAGACTCAACCTAAAATGAAAGTGTTACTAAACCCACAACAGTAAAATCAGTCTGTATATGCAGTAAAGCTTGCTTGTTATACTCACCGTGGAACCTAAGGGGTTAATCTGCACTGTGTAAAAAGACTGTTAGATCCAGTATTCTCTAATCCTCCCATTCTTTCACTGTCCCTATCCATCTCCTGATAGTACAGAGCCTCGGGGACACACTGCACATGCTCAGTTTGGTGTGTATTGACAATCAGCACTGTCCATACATAGGGTCAGGGGTCATGCAGCCTCGTGGGACAGTCAGAGCAGAATGAAAACTCCTCCTACAAGCTTTACCCAGACACTGATAGAAGTTGCAAGACTGCTCCAACTGCTTATAATAAAAGGTATTTAGCAGTTTATATTTACTGTAACTATTGCATTTCCATATTCTGTGTACCGCGGGAGACCATATATAGTGAATGCAGGCTGCTAGGTTTAGTAACTCTTTAAGAAGCTTGTGAGTGAATCACCTCTGCAGACTCTATCTAAAATGAAGGTCTCCACTTTAGGTGAACTGGCCCTTTAGTATCTAACCCATTCTGACCATTTTGTTTTTTTAATTATTTTTATTGATTTTTAATAGTAAACCACAACCAAGCAAAAAATGACAACATTGGAGGGGACAGAGCCCTGGCTCCCTCTGGGATCACGCAGGATCCCTATCTAACTAGACTGTTCAAAGTTAACTCCTCATCCCCATCCCTCCACCACCTCCCCCCTGCCCTTTGCCCAGTCGATCGAGCACCCCCTCTCTACTTCGGATAGGACAAACCTTTTTCTTCACCAAGTTTTAACACTCTGTCTATAGTGGATAGAAACGTAGTAGAGGAGCCATCTCCCACCGCTATGAATAGAGGTCTAATCTGCGCGAGTATTATTTCATATCTCCCCCCCTCAGCAGCCACTATCGCTGTGGTCATTCCGACCATTTTTAATGCTGTTAAGTTAAAAAAAATATATATCTTTGTAAACAATAGTAGTCATAACCTACATATTTGTGTCTGTATACATAGGGGTCTAGAGGCAAATGTTCAGGATTGGGTTTTTTTTTTTTTTTTATTTATTATTTTATTCAGTCATTGTTTCTTATTTTTTTTATCAGGTTCTATTTTATTACACATCCCAATTTTCTATTCCCTGTTCTTGTTAGGTCCGCCCCTGAATCCACAGTGAAGATGGCCCCACCTTACCCCGCAGACTGGGATGATGATGAACGGATGTCCTTTTTATTCTCTGCCTTCAAAGGGACACGAGATGTAAACAGCGCGGACTGGGACAGTAAAATTACATTTTGGATGCCTCTGATTTTGCAGCATGCCAAGGCTCAAGGAATGGTCAGTGTCACACTGCGCCAACTGCAGTCACACTTCACCCGCAAGGGCAGCACTCCATTGGGTTTGGCAACGGTGATCCAAGAGATGCTCAGGTGAAGATTGCCTAATGATCTGTAAAGATTACAGGAGTTTTAAGATGTGTGGGGGAGGATCTGTTACAGTTTATCAATGGAAAAAAATGTTAATGAAAATCTTTGCTTCAAATTCCAAACTCCACTTTGCAGTAACACGTATATTACTGAAACGCACGCAATGTGCATTGCTACATTGCAGTGTCATTCACTTTGGCACCCCAGTGTGTTAAAGTGGTTGTAAAGGCAGAATGATTTTGCCTTAGTGCATTTTCTGCACTAAGGTGTAAAACCTTCTGCATGCAGCCCCCCGAAGACATACCTGAACCCACTCTTGATCCAGCGAAGTGCACGAGAGCAGAGGTTCTCTCAGCTGTTGGCTCCTGCTGGTGTCAATCAGAACCAGTGATGAGGGAATCGGGGCAAGCCCCGCTATGTCTTATAGACACAGAGAGCAGGGCTTCCATAGCAGGTGTGGGGGGGGGGTGGTGGGGGTGGTGCCAGGAGCGCTGAGAAGAGGAGGTTCAGAACTGCTCTGAACAGAGCAGGTAAATATAATATGTTTGTTTTGGGGGGGGAACCAAACCTTTACAATTTACAAGGCAATGCATTTTAGCATGTAGCAACACACCATATTACGTTTTGTTATAAAGTGTTGTTGCGTGCAATTTCAGGCTCGTTGAGGAGCATTGGCTGCCCAATCATTTTGAATGGGTTGCCTTCACGCAGTGAATATTAACAATTGACATAACCTGCATCTAGGTTGGGTTCACAGTGGAGAATGCAGCGGCTCACAGCAGGGGTCCGGTGGGTTTCCATTCACCACTTCAGGTCCAATTCCAGCCTGAATTTTGGGCTGAATTCGGACCTGAAACAGACCAAAAGACACACAGGACTCCTGTGCTATTCGCACCAGAGCCGCTTCGGAGATGTGTGAACCGGCTCCATAGAGAGCTGGTCACAGTCTCCTGCTATGCAAATTGGATGTGGGGAAACCCTTATCCAATTCGCATAGGTGAGCGCCCAGCCTTACACACCACAAAATTGTAAAGCTTTCAATGTACCGGTCTTACCTGCAGTATACTTTTAAGAACATTAATTTAAAGAAGAAAACTGGTACAATTCCACATTTACATTTCTGTTAGTCATTTTGGTCTGATAAGGTATATTCACACACCACTCCTAATTTAGCTGTACTCATACCAGTGAGTCCTGGCTGCAGGTGTAAGTACCGAAGTAGGGACAACTCCACCTATGAGCCAGGTTCAAGGAACTCAACCTGATACAGGAGGCTTTAGATGGATGGGCAATTCTTTAAAAATCACTTGAATATAAATTGCTAGTAGTTGTGTTACTAGTTTTCCTCTTTCAGTTTTCACTTCAGGGGTACTGTAAAATGATACAACTAAAGCTGGCCATACACTGATCAAATTTCCACATTTGCTCAGTGAGTGACTCTGTCTGCACCCTATTGCCTGGCATTCCTTGGTTAAAAGACATTTGAAGGAGCTGGGTGGAAAATTGTCTACTCAATCAGATGCTGCTGTGCTATTCAGGTATTTTGATAATTTGAAAATATAATAGCCGTAGTGGGAGACTTGTCCATCCAGTGCTATATAGAGATTTTTTCTTTCCTTCATGTGTATGTCCAGCTTAACACCTTGCTAGTATTTAAATTAGACTGGAGAAAAATAAGCAATTAAAGGGGTTGTTTTAAATAACAAACCTGTTATACTTGCCTCCTTTGTGCAAGGGTTTTGCACAGAGTGACCCCGATCCTCTTCTTCTGGGGTCCCCCAGCAGCGTTCCTGACTCCTCCTCTTCTCAAGTGCCCCCCTCAGAGAAGTGCTTTCCCTGGGGGCACTCGTGTGGGCGTGCTGCCGAGGCCTGCTGCTGCGTCCATTGACACAGACAGCAGGACTCGGCCCTGCCCCCGGCTCCCGCATCAATGGATTTGATTGACAGCAGCAGGAGCCGATGGCTTCTGCGGCTTTCAATCTATCCAATGAGGACCAGAGACAGTGGCTGGAGCTGCTGGGTTGTCCTCGACACTGGAACTGTCGGGTTCAGGTAAGTAAAAGGGGGGGTCTTGGGGGCTGCTGCAGTGCAGAAGGGTTTTCACCTTAATGCATTAAGGTGAAAAATTTGAGGGTTTACAACCCCTTTTAATGTCTGTTACAGCAATGTATGATTTATTTCTGGCTTTTATTATTTATTTTTATTTTTTTTTAGCCTGAAACCTTTTACATTGAAACCAAATTTAAAAAATAAGTGCACATATAAAGCGGACCTTTCAATAACTTTAGTAGATCATTTCAGTTTGCATGAACTTGTCAAAATACAGAGCACCATTATCATTTTTCAATTTTATCATTGGATAGAGTAGAGAAGGATTGGAATCCCTGATGGATTTTTATTGCTGTTTGTATCAACACTAGGGAGATCGCCCTTGTTCTCTTCCAACTTGCATTGTCCATTAATAAAATATTGCATACAAAAGAAGCATTCCTTCAGGCTGGGTTCACCATTGCAAATTGGATGCGGGCTCCCTGCATCCAATTCACAATTGCAGGAGATTTTAACCGGCTCTCTACGAAGCCGGTTCACATATCTCTGATGCGGCTCAGATGTGAATTTGCACCGGAGCCCTGTGCGTCTTGGTCCATTTCATGTCTGAATTCAGCCAAAAAGTTGGGCTGAAATCGGACCTGTAACGGTGAACCAGGACGCATCGGACCCCTGCTGTGAGCCACATCGGTATTAGGTGTGAACCCAGCCTTCAATGTGCATTATTTCTTTTAGGGGTGCGCTGATATCGGCATGTGTGCCGATGCCAAGCATTTGCGCAAGTACTCGTGCAAATGCTTGATACCTGAAATCGATGCCTTTGCGCTGCTATTTGAGCACGTACTCAAATGAATGGGCTCAGATCGCACTGCAAAGAATTGCAAGCTGTTTCCCACACTGCTCCTGTGTAATCCCAGGCTGAAATCACTGACAAGCCTGGGTTCACACAGGAAAGATGGGGGAAACCAAATGCCATTCAGACAGGAATCACACCACATTCCTGTTCAAATCAATTGCGATTCTTTGCAGTACCATTTGAGCCTGTTCATTTTTTGTATGGGCTCAAATCCCAACTCAAATATATCGATACTCCGTGTTGGCGAACACTTGACCAATAGTATTGGTACTCGCCGGTAAAAAAAAATGTATCGGTGCAACCCTAATTCCTTTATATCTGTTCACTAATCATTTCCAGTCTCCTACTGAGAGCAGCAAACCCACAGGGACGTCCCCTCCTGTTGCTGATAAGAACAATCAAGCAGATTATGGTGTACAGAATCGCTGGCTGGAAAGAATATCTGAATGGTGCCCGTAGCTCGTAACACCAAAGCAGCTGAAACTGATAAACAACCCCCTCTGCTACTAAGGCCCCTTTCACACTTGTGGGATGCGATTTTACCGCAATATTTTGCCGAGATTTTACCGCAATTTCGGATCAGTATGACTTTGGTCCGACTTTGTTGCAACTTTGGCACAATGAAAACATATTAAAGTCGTACAGAAATCGCATCTATATTATTTGGGTGCGATTTGCATGTGACTTTGAGGATTTAACATTGAAGTCTATGGACCTCAAGTTGGACCAAAGTAATGCAGGGTCTTCTGTGAAGTCGGCACAACTTGAAAGTCGTACAGATCTGAATGGTACTCATTGGAAATAATGGGGAATGACTTATCATGGGACTTTGCAGTCCCAAACTCAGATTAAAAAGTGTTCCTTTTAAATTTTTTTGAGCAGTGTATATAGAGCTAATGTGTGTGGTGTTTTTTTTTTTTTTTTTTTTTTTTTTTTACCTGTTCTGTTGTGGCAGACGTGGTTGCCTGTGCCAAGAGTCAGATTTTGTGTCTAGAATCTCCAGTGGCTGGATCTCGTGGGGCATGAGGCAAATCGTCATCAAACCTCTACAGTGGACCCTGAGTGCAATTCTAGGTGGTCAGATTAATCCAGATGAGCCCTTCGTCATTCTTGATGCCTTAAAGGTACATTGTTATAGCGACTTCATTGTGTGATATAGCATGTCTTGCTTCATTGTTGTAAAGTCAATGGGTTTTCTATTTTACCAGTTTGTCTGGTTCCTTTTTTGTCTTTTTTTTATTTTTTTTTATTTATTTTTCCAGATTTTTTTTTTATTCAGAGTTTTACAGGTTTACAAAAGAAAAACCCACAATACAGATAAAAAAAGAAAACAATCGTCAATGTAATAGTCAAAAGACAAAGATGCCAGTAGGTAGGATATTGGTTTATACACTTTCACTCAAACCTGTCAGTTCTTAGCCCATAAGCTAGGAGTACTGGTCGGTTCATTCATCACAAGATGACTGTAAGTGTAAGTACTCTTTTTATAATCTCAATATTGGTCCCTGTGTGCATGAACAGCACCCTAGACCTCAGGTCCAGGATGTGTATGTAGCATCCATTTCTGTCCAAGGCAACACTAAGAAAGTGAGAAC
The DNA here is from genome assembly GCA_018402905.1 of Glandirana rugosa. NCBI lineage: Eukaryota > Metazoa > Chordata > Amphibia > Anura > Ranidae > Glandirana > Glandirana rugosa. The sequence continues at coordinate 340,008 of BLSH010103245.1, forward strand.
AGAAGGGGGACACTTGTGGAAATGGGGAATAGAAACGGAGCAAACTTTATAGATATAGAACATGGGGAAAAAGAGAGCAGGCATAGAAGAGAGACACAATGGGAGAGAAGAAGCATAGGGTTCTGAAGAGGGGATCAGTGACTGTAGTTGGAGAGAAAAGGGGTACTAACGGATGGGTTAAGAACAGAGCAGGGAGAACAATAAATAGGCTATTGGAAAAATAAATTCCAGGAAAGAATGGCTACAGAACAGGGCAAAGAGACTTGGAAGAGCAGAAAGCAGGAGATGAAAGCCGGGGGAGAAGGAGCCACTGTGGAAGGGATTGCAGTACAAAGGATGAGAAGGGAGGGGCAAAGAATGGGCCACACAGGAGGAAGGCTTTGTTCTGGTGCTACATGCTCCCTCAAGATGTCAAGCTACATTTCAATCCTTCAATAACAGGGCAAAAGAAGTCCCCTCATAGCTATCAATTTTACATAGAAAAGTGACGACGGAAAAAAGACCAAGTGGTCTATTAAAGTGTGTGTTTTGGGGTTTTTTTTTTTTTTGTTAAAGTTTGGGACTACTTTTGTCACAAGCATACAATGTAACTTCATTTAGTTAAAGTAGAAGTATGACCTCCCATTTGAAAAAAAAATGTGCTGCAGCAATAATAAGTGCATCTGCACTTAGTTTTCTCTCTGTATCTCTGCAATGTCCCTCAAATGCATGTTGATCCTTCCAGTGAAGTCCCCCTGTAGCTTGCTGTGATGGCGTGGCAATGATGCTGCGCTGCTCCTGATTTCAGAACAGAGTTGCCACTCTCACTAGCCTTTGCCTGATTGCACTACAGTGGAATGAGGAAACTTTGCAGGGGGTATGCCTATTGGCATTGTCACTGCTGGTTCACATGCCCTGTAGCTTGTCAGTAGGGATGGGCTCCAGTGTGTTCTAGATCCTAGTCCCAACCTACCTGAGCAATCCTGCCAGGAAGCCATCACTGCACACCGCGAATCATTAGCGGTATGTGCAGCTGCGTGCCGGAAAATGATTCACTGCCTATGATTGGCGGTGTGCAGTGATGGCTTCCTGGCAGGATTACTGGCAGATTGGATTGGCAGAATTGATTGTGCTGCTGAAGCCCTCCTGCTGTGAGCAGTAGTGTCTTGGGAGGAACTTGGGAGATGCAAATGAAGGAGGATTCGGCTTAGGGAAGGTAAAGCGTTTTTTGTTTACTTTTTGATGCTTGTGCATTGGGCAGCACAGTGGTGTAGTGGGTAGCACTTTCGTTTAGCAGCAAAAGGGTCACTGGTTCAAATCCCAACCACGACACTACCTGCCTGGAGTTTGCATGTTCTCCCAGTGCCTGCGTGGGTTTCCTCCGGGTACTCCTGTTTCCTGCCACACTCCAAAGACATGCTGGTAAGTTAATTAGATCCTGTCTAAATTGGATTTTATGAGTTTTGTTTTTAAATTATCTTGACCACATACCCCTGAGGAAGATATCGCATCAAAAACTTTGAAACTCGTTGGGTCCTTCTCTGCCTCCCATGTGCGGCAGATGAGTGGTCTTTTTAGTCTTTCTTTGTTATCTGTCATGTATTTATCATTTTGTCATATAGTTGTCAATCCTTTTTGACTACTGTCCATGTTTGATACTGTCTGTACCATGATGGAATGTTGGTTTTAGAATACACCAATAAATGTTACATTTTACTATGACTACGTCTTGGTGAGTTGGTTCACCCGTCAAAGTCCCACAGGGGGTTTATCTCTTGCTTCTATTGCTTAATTAGGTATGGGGATATAACCAACCGCCTTCTTACTTGGGAGATGCATACAATTGCCAAAATTCATATCATACTGTCTAAATTGGATGTACGACTATGAGTTAGGGACCTTTTAGATGGTAAGCTCCTTGAGGGTAGGGACTGATGTGAATGTACAATGTATATGTAAAGCGCTGGCTGTGTAAATTGAAGGCGCTATAGAAGTGGAATTGGCACTTGTGTGAACAGTCTTACAGGAACCATAGTTGTACTTTAATAAAATGTGTAGGTGTGTGACAATATGGTACTTCTGAAATCTTTGCATTGTTTGAAAACTGCTCGGTACAGGGTGCACATTTTTTTTCCATAATATCATTTTTTTTTTTTTTTTTGTGTTTTCCTCTTCCCAGGAACAGGCAGAGCTGGTGGTAAAGAAATACCAGTCCTCTCCACTGAGTTCTACCTCCTTGTTGTTAGATGATGAAGTATACACACTCTGCAAGGATCAGTTTCCAGAAAGGTCTGCCTTTAATCTGGTTTTATTACAGCTGCAACGAGATAAGAAGATCGGTGTTTTGCAAAGACATGGGGAGAAGGTAAAAACAGTGTACCCAATTAAGTACAATCTTGGAAAGGTGATTGTATCCCTCTACCTCCCCATTTATGGTTTTGTTTATTCTCTTGTAGCTTGTGAAGTTTGTACAGGGTGGAAAGACTCAGGTGACCCCGATAGGAGAATCCGATTTGGGCATTTATGAGTTGCAAAAAAGTCAGAAGCTGCTTTCAGAAAGAGTGCAGAAGGCGAGTGAGGAGTCTGACCAGTAAGTACTGATGTCTGTCTATCTGATACTTTCATTAAGGGGTGGAGAGAACAATAACCCACAGCAGCTTCGGATCAGATTTCCAATATTGCTTTCCACTTCCAGAAAGAAAGTAATTTTTACTTTTTTGTAATGACCAGCAGTGTGATCACTTTTTAAAGCGTAATTCAAGGGAAAGAAAAATGCTCCCTTGCAGTGGGGCTGCTCCTACACTGAAAGGGTTAATGCTTGTTTAGGTCTAGGGGAACAGCAAAAAACGTTATACCAGTACCATATGCCAAAGTATATATCACCAGCACACCACAGATCTACAGGTGATTACATCACAGCGCTAAAGTGCAACATTTCGGGGCCTTGCAGGATCCCTCTTTCAGGCATATGCAAAGAACATAATACAGAGCAAAGAACATTTAGGCCTCATACACACAGACGTTTTTTGACGCCGGTGTTTTCTGGCGTTTTTTGCAGCTCTCCATGTTAGTCAATGGCCCCATAAAAACGCTGACATTTTTGAGCTGTAGATGGCGTCAGCGTTAGTGAGCTGAAACTAGAACCCACGGCCAGCGCATTCTGAGGCTGTAACGTTTTGGCGTTTTTTTGACGCCGCAAAACGCTCACTAACGCCAGCTAACGCTGTACCGGCATTAACCGGCATTTTTTTACGCCAATGTTTTTAGGTAGAAAAATAGCAGAGGGATGATTTTTTTTAAAAAAACGCCTATTGACGCCGACGCTCACTAACGCCGACGCATAACGCCGAAAAACGCTGATTTTTTTTTTTTCCTTGACGTCGGACCCGACGTTTTGTTTTTTTAAGAAACGTCCGTGTGTATGAGGCCTTAAAGTGTCATCCAGCAATCTAAAACCAGTATAGGAAGCCACTCCCTGACCTCTAATGTAAAAAAACAAAATAAGAAAAAACCCCACCAAAAATAATACAAACCATGGTGTAAATGGCCCTGCCTCACAATACAGCATATATATGTAAGTTACATCAGTGGATGCAGACACTGGGTAAAATGAATCAGGTGGGTATGAAGCAGAATGTTAATGTTTTGAAGCTTGGACCATGCATCAACCGATCGGACTCCTATGTCAGATGCACCTGATCAAGGACATGCGCAATCCTAATTTAGCTTCTCCATTGCCAGGCAAGCGGACAGCCATTCACAGCTCAGTGCATGGCAGCTGAACGCACCCTACGCTGCCTGCACAATAGCAACTGGAGATGCTAGCCGGCAAACACACGACGTCAATGTATCCAGGCACCAGCAGCTGTCAAAACAACAAGTATAATGTGTGCTGTGAGGGCATGGTAACAGAGAGAAGGGGGGGGAGTAATAAAACGCACTTAGAAGTGTGCAGTGTGCCAAAATGACAGGAGACTGTAGACAAGAACAAGTTTGCACATGCTGTCCATTTAAAGTATAATGGGCAAACTTTATTTATTTTTTTTTTTTCTTTAGTTTTGGATGGAGTGAAGAGGGGTATGAACATCTGTCAATTGGTATTGCTGTCTGTATCCCAGTTAAGAAGATCCACCCTCTCGTTTTGCCCTGTTTACCATTATCATTGTTAGGCTGCTTTCACACTGATGCGTTTTAACTAAAAATAGCGTCTGTAAAGCACCTCAAAAGTCGTACCCCCCCCCCCCCCCAATCCACCCCAATGTGAAAGCCCTGAGTGCTTTCACACTGTGGCGGTGCGCTAGCAGGGCGTTACAAAAAGTCAGCATCTTTGGGGCGGTGAGGGTAATATACCGCTCCTCTACCGCCCCGCCATTGAAATGAATGGCAAGCGCTGCCGAAACGGCTGCACACCTCCTCGGTAGCGCTGATTGCCGGTACTTTTAACTCCTTGTGGGGGGTTAAAAGCGCGGCGTTCCCGCCCGCATAGCGGAGCCCTATCGCTGGTAAAACTCCGCTAAAACTACCGCGACCGCAGGTACCGCTCCAGTGTGAAAGCCTAAGTGAAAGTAAAAGAAAATCCCAAATTTTGGGTTGTCCCCAGAAAAGTAATATAGGGCAAATCTTCCAATGGGGACACTAGTTCCAGTAACCTGTGGGTCCCCAAGGAATTTCTTTAGTTTGCAGGGATTTCCTCTCACTTCTTGTTTGGCTATGGGGCAGGAAGTGAAGGTAAATCTCTGCAATGGGACACAGATGGTGAAAAAAAATCTGACAAGGGTTATAACCCTCCCTTGCTCTATCCAAAATGAAAAAAAAAAAGTTTTGCCTTTAGTTCTACTTTAACACAATGGGAGAATAGATACTATTGTACATTGGGCAATGTAAATGGTTCAGTGGGAATTTTACACCGGTTTAGCGGTTCACATTGTCTTAAAGGAGTTCTGGTCAAACACTGCACCCATGTCAATAAAAGCCAACAATAGTGTGACCTTTTGACATACAGGGAATGTTTTACTAAAACCAGTGCACTCAGAATCTGGTGTGGCTGTGCACTGAAAGCCAATCAGTTCTAACTTCAGCTTGTTCAATTAAGCTTCAATTAAGCTTGGTAATTAAATCTGGAACCCCCCTCCATCAGAAGAGACTCCCCCTTAGGATAACCCCTCCATCAGTGCAGACCCCCTTCCCTCAGGACAACCTCTCTCCATCAGAGCAGACACCCCCTTCATCAGTGCAGACCCCCCTCCTTCAGGATAACCCCCACCATCAGTGTAGACCCCCCCCCCCCTCCATCAGTACATACTCCCTTAGGAAATCCCCCCCCATGCAGTAGGAGGAGGAGGATGCAGTGTGCAGCCGCCCAGAGGGGTGGACTGCAGACCTCTCCATAAGTGCAGGCCCCCTGAGGAAACCCCCCTCCTCCATTAGTGCAGACCCCCTTAGGAAATCCCCCCCCCCTCCTCCATTAGTGCAGACCCCCCTAGGAAATACCCCCCACTCCATTAGTGCAGACCCCCTTCACATCACCCCCCCTCGGCAGAGGGCGGAGGAGGATGCAGTGTGCAGCCGCCCGGAGAGGTGCTCACTCAGACTGTCACTCTGCAGGCTTGAGCACGGCGCCGGCACATCTGAAGAATCATGCCTCCAGGACCCTCCACGAGGGTCATCCAAGTGCGGGCTGCATCCCCCACCCCCCAGCAACGTCACTGAGCCGCCCGGAGAGTTGCTCGCTCAAACTGTCACTCTCCGGGCGGCAGGCTTGTGACAGGAGGATGCCGCAGCAGGAGTGAGAACAAGGAGTCTCACTCGGCTCTATGCGGCGTACCCCCTGCCCGTGGTGCACGTACCCCAAGGGGTACGCATACTACGGCTTGAGAAACACTGGTCTATGGTGAAGCCACTGTAACTCAAGCTAAGTGACTTTTTAGTGTATCCCTATAGCATACAGATTGTCAATGCTCATTTGCTAGGAAGGTTAGATAACGTATGCATGGGGGTTTTATGCATACTTGTATGTCTTGTATTGTTTTCCTGCAATTAAAACTAGTTTGTATATGCAGCATTCTTGCTCAGTAAAAGCACATTAATATACTACAGGGTTTTTCATTACTTTGCTTTACCACAAAGCAACCGAAAAGATAAAAGCAAAACACATTGAGGACTATGACATCTACCCATCCATCCATCCATCCATCCATCACTTTTTTTAGACCTTGTCAGGGTGGATTTGATTTAAATCAAGTTGATTTAAATCACTAGCAAAAAGGCTTGATTTAAATCATAACTTTTAGGCTACATACACACGGGCGTTCTGAAAAACGAGCTGTAAAGCTAGTACCGACGCCAGGAAAAAAGCCACATTAACGCGATTTTATCAGCATTTTGCATTGGCGTCAATGCCCGTTTTTTAGCGCTGACTTTCAGCGGCGTTTCTCTGCTTCTATTCAAAATCAGTGGTTCCCTATGGGAGCCCAGTGGTTTGAATAGAAGTCGCATGATGGTGCGACTTGTGTGAGGTCTGAGAATCTTGAAGGAGAACGTCCGCAAAAATGAAGAAAAAAAAAATTGCGTAGGGTCCCCCCTCCCCCCAAGAGTTACCAGACCCTTCACACTGGTATGGATTTTAAAGGGAACCCCACGCCGAAAGATGGTGTAGGGTCGTTGCCCCCCCCCCCCCCCCCCAGGAAAGGAGGTGGGGGACGAGCGAGCGCCCTGTGCCCCCACCCCAAAGCACCTTTTCCCCATGTTGATGAGGACAAGGGCCTCTTCCCGACAACCTTGGCTGTTGGTTGCCAGGGTCTGCAGGTGGGGGCTTATCAGAATCTGAAAGCCCCGTTTAACAAGGGGGCCCCCCACCCTGTGTGAATGTACCCCTACCCATTCACCTTAAAAAGTGTCCAGAAAACACACTACACAGGTTTTCTAAAATACTTTATTAAATCAGCTCCAGCGTCTTCTCCCCTCTCCGGCGTCATCTGTTTTCTGCCTCCGTGTATCCGTGCTCTGCATTGACTTATATTGGCATGGGGCGGGGCCACCCGCTGACGACATCTGGACGCCCCCCCTTATAACATCACCGTCTCATCATTGCTCGGGCGGCGACGTCCGTAGATCTATCTTTAGATTTTTACTCCAAAAGCATTTTGTTAAAATAAAATTCAGTAAAAAATCCAAAAATCCGATTTCCCCAGCCCCCCCCCCCCCTCCCCCCTACACTGGGCCCTTGTCAAATCTGGATGCGTTTTGCCTTGATGACAGCTTCCTCATTTGAGCTGGTAATGAGATTGAATTTTTCACTTTCATCAACTTTCTGAATAACCTTTTCCCTGGGATCATGTTTAATCCAGAAATCTCATCGCAGAGAATTCCTTTTCTAGATGTCAACATGACCAATGAACCAGGTATCCGGTTGTTTACAACACCTTTGGTAGGTTTTATGATGTTTTACGGAGTCAGAGGTCAAGGAGTGGCTTCCTCTACTAGTTTTCAATTGGTGGATGGCACTTTAAGGCTAGGTTCACACTGCTGGTGCGAATCTACTGCAAAGCTGTAGCTGGAGTTGGAGGGAGAAGCTATCACAGTGATGTGATTGGGAGATTGCGTTTTCAATCCGTGTTCTATTGTAGTCTATGGAGCTGAATTCGCAACGCACAGCATCGCACACGGATCAAACTCGCACAGGACTCTTTTTCTTCACGGATTAGATTCACAACGCATCAGTGTGAACTGCACTGGTAGAACACTATGTTATTGGAGATGACTTGCGAATTTAATCTATCACAACGCAATCTATTCGCAGTACAGTTCGCAGCAGTGTGAACCAGACCTAAATGTTCTGCTTTACCACTGTGATGTGATTATTTGAATAAACATTTAGACTTTTTTTTTTTTTTTTCAAAGATCCATGGTGTGCTGTCGATCTATACTTTTGCTTCTTGTAAAGGCAACCACAATGATTTTGCTTACCTGACCCACGAATTGATTAACCATTTGTCAGCTGCTTGGTGTAGAAATGTTTGTATGTAAATCCCCAGATTGTCTACAGATTTATAAATCCTTTGGCAGATAAAACAGAAAACCTATTTGCATTTCAATTGTGTATTTGGCATTTTACTTGTAGTGCTCTTTAAGAATTACTCAATTCCCGATTGTTGGCTAGTGTTGTAAAGCAATGACCTGAGACTGCAGAGTATTGTGAATTGTGCTAGTTTTCTACGCCTAAAGCAAGCCATACATTATGCCATTTTCTTTCCTTTTAGGCATCTGTTCACACTGCAGAGATGTCCAACATCGGATGTGATTCGCACCGCACTGCAGTGCAAATCACATGCGATGTCTGTGTGATGCAAACTCAGCCATACAGATTGTATGGCTGAATTTGCATCACATTCGCACCAAACTTGCACAGGACCCTTTCTTTGGTCCACTCCAGAATCGGATTGCATGGGTGTTTACACCCATGCGATCCTATTCCTGTCCGAATTGACAGTTTGCACGGCGATATGCAAACTGATTTGGGGGTGTCCTTAACCTTCTATTGACACTCCCAGCAGTTCGGATAGTGCAGTGTGAACTGCCGGTGGGAGACATGCAGCGGATTCACAGGGTTCCCGCATTGCTGCAGTGTGAACCGAGCCTCAACCACGGATTTCAGGAAATTTTGATCTGTCTTTAATGTGGACTGCTACATTGTGCCTCTAGTAGATAAGAGAAAAATATTTAAAAGGCCCAAAAGACCCCCAACTGTGCAACTGTTATCCAAATGGCGTAATGGATGGGCTTTTTGTTCATTATTCACAGGTTGAAGGAAGAGGCAATAAGCTGTAAGAGAGCTGGAAATAAGCAGCAGGTATGGATCATCTTTTTATGCTTACTTTTTCGGTCTTAATAGTGAACCTGTACTCCGTTTTAAATCTTTAAAAATAAACATTTCCCCTAAGAACAGACACCACAAGAAGCACAAGTTTATCCCAGTAAATCCTCATGTCCCTCTCTTTTGGACTCATTGTCAAAGGCTTTAGCTTGTATAAGAATTGTGTGGACCGCAAGCTTTTAGAAAGAATTTGCAAATCGTATTTTCACTGTTGCAGTCAAATTTGAGAACCTCATTATATGCTTGTTCTGTTTTCCCATTCACATGGCATACCTAAAAATTATTTAAAAAAAACAAAACTTTTTTTTACCCTCATTTTAAAGTGGTTGTCAACCTGTTACTTACCTGAACCCAATCGTTCCAGCGACGGGGACAAGCACAGCAGCTCCAGCCAGTGTCTCGGGTCCTTATTGGATAGATTGATAGCAGCGCAGCCATTGGCTCCCCCTGCTGTCCAATCCAATGACACGAGGGCAGGGCTGAGTTATGCTGACTGTGTCAATGGACACAGTAGCAGGACTCGGGAGCGTGCCCGCACGAGTGCCCCCAGGGAAAGCGCTTCTCTAAGGGGGCATTCAAGAAGAGGAGGAGCCAGGAGTGACGCTGGGGGACCCCAGCAGAAGAGAATCTGGGCCACTCTGTGCAAAACCGCTGCACAGAGGAGGTAAGTATGACATACATGTTTGTTTAAAAAAAAAAAAAAGGAACCTTTACAACCCCTTTAACTCCCAGTCCCCTTTTGTATAGCAGTTTCATAAAAGAGCAAGCAAAATTGTAAGCAACAGTTTTTATTTCAAGTTGTGCTATGTGAATGAGAACATGTAAGCGAAATTAAAGTAGGTGTTATTATTATGTTAATAGTGGAAATGTACTTTAAAGTGTTACTAAACCCAGGACCCTGCATTCACTATACCTGGTCAGAACATGGAACTGCAATTATTTTAGTAAATATAAACTGCTAAATACCTTTCTCATCAGCAGTATATAGCAGTCTTGTGACTTCTATCAGTGTCTGGCCGAGCACTGGTTAACTACTTTACGACCGCCCGCTGTCATTATACGGCGGTGCTTTGCCGTGGAGTACCGTTGTTATGGCAGCAGATAGCTACCATAACCCCAGTATCATCTTAAAGGGCGGACGGCTTTCGGATAAGTGGTCTCTGTGGTGGATTCACCGCGAGATCCTTTTTATCGGGGGGGCGGGAGAGGGCCCCCCCCTTCCACCGCGCTCCGGTTGTCTTCGCCATTTACCGGAGCCGTTGGTAGCAGCAGAGATGATCTGATCCTTCTCCCTCAATGTCTGGATGCTGACTGAGGGAAAGATGGCCCTCCCTCGGCTCCATAGCATTGCAGGGCGGAAGTGATGTCAAAACGCCGCTTTCGCCCATAGCTCTTAAAGGGGAAAAATTTCTCAAACTCAAAACTGCAGATTTTTAACCACTTCCCGACCAGCGCCGTAAATAGGCGGCGGTCGGGTTTGAGCGGCTCTACCGGGACACAGCCTGCGGCTCTACCGGGACATATGTCCCGGTATCATTTTTTTTTTAGAGCTGGCGGTCGGCTATCAAGGGTTAATGACCGATCCGCTCGGTCGTTATCCCAGGGGGCGGGAGGGGACATCCCCCCCTCCTGCCGCCTTCCGCCGCTGTTCTCCGGCCTCCCGTCCCACCGGGGGACCGGAGCGACAATCCGGCGCGTCTTCCGGCTGGAAGGAGACCTGACAGAAGGGTCTCCTTCGGCAAATTCCGAAAGCGACGTCACTTCCGGTTTACTCGGCGGCTAACGGCGCCAATTTTAAAAAACTGACAGTATTCAGAATCGCCGTTTTTGGCAATCTGAATACTGTGAAGTGCAAAGGAGGGATGGGGGGTTTTAAAGGAACAGTACTAAAAATAAATAAATAATAAAAAAAATTTAAAGTGCCAACGTCCCCGCGAGCTCGCGCAGCAAAGAAAATGCATACGTAAGTTGCGCCCACATATGAAAACGGTGTTCAAACCACACATGTGAGGTATCGCCGCGATCGCCAGAGTGTGAGCAATAATTCTAGCAAAAGACCTCCTCCTCTGCACCTCTAACCTGGTAACCGTTAAAAATTTTTAAAGTGTCGCCTATGGAACATTTTAAATACCGGACTTTGTTGCCATTCCGTGAGTGCACGCAATTTTCAACCGTGTCATGTATGGTATCTATTTACTCGGCGTAACGTTTCACAATATACAAAAAAGTTGGGCTAACTTTACTGTTGTCTTATTTTTTTAACTCAAAGTAAAATTTTTCCAAAAAAATTGCACTTGAAAGACCGCTGCTCAAATACCGTGTGACAAAAAGTATTGCAACAATCGCCATTTTATTCTTTAGGGTGTTTGAAAAAAAATATATATAATGTTTGGGGATTGTAAGTAATTTTCTAGCAAAAAAAAATGTTTTTAGCTTGTGACCACCAAATGTAAAAAAGGGCCCGGTTGGTAAGTGGTTAAGTGCCAAAGTTTGCCTCCATTCCATGAGCGTGCGCAATTTTGGAGCATGACATGTTGGTTATCAATTTACTCGGCGTAACATTCTTTCACAATATGGAAAAAAATTGGGCTAACTTTACTGTTTTATCTTTTAACTCAGTCAATTTTTTTATAATGTGTGTGTGTGTGTGTGTGTGTGTGTGTATAATTCTGTATATGTTTGGGGGTTTTAAGTAATTTTCTAGCAAAAAAGCCTGATTTTTTTTTTTTTTTTTTTTTAATTTGTAAACACGGAAGCCCATAAAGAGAGGCTCGGTCCTTAAGTGGTGAAACCCTGTAGGAGGAGTTTTCATTCTACTCTGACTGTCCTATCAGGCTGCAGGACCCATAACCCTCTGATTGTCCTGTGCCAATCACATGCACTCTCCCAAAATAAAAAACTCTCTAGCAATACACACCAACCTGAGCATGTGCAGAGTGCTCCCAAGGCTCTGTTCTGTCAGCAGATGGATTGGGGACTGAAAGAAGGGGAGGATCAAACAGCCTTTTTACACTATGTGGAGGATTAACCCTTTAGGTTCTACAGTGAGTATAACAGGAATGCTTTACTGATTTTACTGTCGTGGGTTTAGTAACACTTTAACAATGTTATGGACAAATCTAAAGGTGCGGACTGTAACTATGAACAAGCTGCTAGCAGGATTCAGAAGGCTTTGAATATGCTTCAAAAAGCGCTGAAGGCTTGCTAGCAGCTTGTTTAAAGTGACAACCAGTATGGGACACTTAAGGCAGTAGCAGGCATCATGGTTTCTACTCTTAGGCAGGATTTCTAACAGCTTATAATGGAATATAGATTCTGTTTAATGTGTTATAGACGTATGTATATATTTTATTTTTTTAACTTTTACTTTTTTTTTTTTTTTTTTCTTTTTTTTGTGATCCCTTGCATGAAATATTATTGTAGTGAGTTTTCCGTGAGCACATGCTTTGTTCTATTTACCTTAATAGCGAGTAACTCGCATTTTACAAGCTCGCCCTTTTAATATTTTTAGTCCTGTGTTCATTTTAATGAGTTTTATGTTTGTCAGTAGAGGAAGTACTTGTTGGATCTTTGTAATTACTCTTCTCTCTTGCTTTCCTGTATTTTGTGAGATAAATATGAGCAAGTATTTCATATTACCAGCCAGTGGGTATACCCCAAGATTCCTTTGCACATCTTTTACCAGGCTAACTATAACTGCTTTGCTGAAATAAAATCTTGCTCACAGAGCTTGTTCAAATAAATTCCCTTCTAAATTTCCTATTCTTAGAGAGCTATACCAAGACTCTCCAAAATATGATGAAAACCCAACCATGCTATGAGCTATATACCTTATATCTCTTCTACTGATTCTCAGTCTTTATGTTCTAGGCTGTGCGATGTATGAGACGCAGGAAGTTGTCAGAACGGCGGTTGTCAGAGCTGCAGAATAAGTTGGACACTGTGCAGAGCATCCTGGAGAGAATATCTATGGCAGAAACTGACCGCATGGTAAGCATTCATGTGACCCCAGAGCCATGATTACCCCCCCCATAGCAATGAGATCATAGGACACATATTAAAGGTGTTCCTCTCCCTAGACCTCCCCTGCTCAGCTGTTTTGAATCTTGCTTGGAAGCTGTCGGGGGATTTGGAGCTCTTTTTTTTTAAAGGGGGATTTCAGGTATAGATATTTTATACATAGTTGCGTTAATCCAGATTGGACCAATTAAAGCGGAGCTCCACCCAAAAGAGGAAGCTCCACTTATTTTCCTTCTCCCCCCCCCCTCTCCACTGCCACATTTGGCACCTTTTTGGGGGAGGGGGGGTGGGGAGCAGGTACCTGGTCTTGACAAATGTAAGTACACCCCTCACATTTTTGTAAAAATTTTATTATGTTTTCATGTGACAACAGTGAAGACATGCCACTTTGCTACAATGTAAAGTAGTGAGTGTACAGCTTGTATAACAGTGTAAATTTTCTGTCCCCTCAAAATAACTCAACACACAGCCATTAATGTCTAAACCGCTGGCAACAAAAGTGAGTACACCCCTAAATGAAAATATCCAAAGTGGGCCTGATTAGCCATTTTCCCTCCCCAGTGTCATGTGACTCGTTAGTGTTACAAGGTCTCAGGTGTGAATGGAGAGTAGGTGTGTTAAATTTGGTGTTATCGCTCTCACTCTCTCATACTGGTCACTGGAAGTTCAACATGGCACCTCATGGCAATGACCGCTCTGAGGATCTAAAAAAAAAAAGAATTGTTGGCCTACATAAAGATAGCCTAGGCTATAAGAAGATTGCCAAGACCCTGAAACTGAGCTGCAGCACGGTGGCCAAGACTATACAGCGGTTTAACAGGACAGGTCCCACTCAGAACAGGCCTCGCCATGACCGACCAAAGAAGCTGAGTGCACGTGCTCAGCGTCATATGCAGTGGTTGTCTTTGGGAAATAGACGTATGAATGCTGCCAGCATTGCTGCAAAGGTTGAAGGGGTGGGGGGGGGTCAGCCTGTCAGTGCACAGACCAAACGCCGCACACTGCATCAAATTGGTCTGCATGGTTGTCGTCCCAGGAGGAAGCCTCTTCTAAAGATGATACACAAGAAAGCCTGCAAACAGTATGCTGAAGACAAGCACACTGATAAGGATTACTGGAACCATGTCCTGTGGTCTGATGAGACCAAGATAAACTTATTTGGTTCAGATGGTGGCAACCAGGTGAGGAGTACAAAGACAAGTGTGTCTTGCTTACAGTCAAGCATGGTGGTGGGAGTGTCATGGTCTGGGGCTGCATGAGTGCCGTCAGCACTGGGGAGTTACAGTTCATTTAGTGAACCATGAATGCCAACATGTACTGTGACATACTGAAGCAAAGCATGTTCCCTTCCCTTCGGAGACTGGGCCGCAGGGCAGTATTCCAACATAACTACCCTAGAATTACCTCCAAGACTACTGCCTTGCTAAAGAAGCTGAGGATAAAGGTGATGGACTGGTCAAGATTGTCTCCAGACCTAAACCCTATTGAGCATCTGTGGGGCATACTCAGATGGAAGGTGGAGGAGTGCAAGGTCTCTGACATCCACCAGCTCCGCGATGTCGTCATGGAGGAGTGGAAGAGAACTCCAGTGGTAACCTGTGAAGCTCTGGTGAACTCCATGCCCAAGAGGGTTAAGGCAGTTCTGGAAAATAATGGTGGCCCCACAAAATATTGACACTTTTGGCCCAATTAGGACATTTTCACTTAGCGGTGTACTCACTTTTGTTGCCAGTGGTTTAGACATTAATGGCTGTGTGTTGAGTTATTTTGAGGGGACAGCAAATTTACACTGTTATACAAGCTGTACACTCACTACTTTACATTGTAGCAAAGTGTAATTTCTTCAGTGTTGTCACATGAAACGATATACTAAAATATTTACAAAAATGTGAGCGGTGTACTCACTTTTGTGAGATACTGTATATACTGCTACTCCAGTGATCTCCCCTTGCTTCTGGGTCCCTTGTTGAGCAGCTGGCCTGATGCATTGTGAACATAGGATTGGCTAGATATGGTATATACTTACTATGGTATATACATAGTAGTTGGTCCAAGTAGTAAGTAAAAAATATACCATACCTGGAATTCATATTTTAGGAACGTACTTCCTAAGTGACATGTAAATTCAATATAGGAATTGCACCACTGAAAATATTCAGTATGAAGTGTCTTGATAGGAATAGAAAATGGGTGAAATGTAAAATGTATTTTAACAAAGGGCTAGCTGGATTGAAAGAGAAGTATGGGATTTGTAATTTTTCTTGGTTAGCTAGGTGGATGCAGCATTGGTCCAATGCTGCATCTGTCTCCCGCTGGCTCTAACACTGAGCGATCAAACACCACTGATCGATCAGCTCCACGAGCAGAGAGCTAGTGATTCAGTCCCCGGCTCTCTGCTCTGCACCCACGACCCTGGAACCCCCCCCCCCCCCCCCCCCCCCCCCC
>BLSH010103245.1:364493-389099 GCA_018402905.1 Glandirana rugosa
TTGTCCATATATCTATCTAGTTTTATCTACCTAGCTTTAAATCGGCCAAGAAAGACTTGAGCGACTTAAAGCTAAGTTATATACCGGTCGAAATCTATTCTTGATCCTCTCGGGAATCTCTATTATATCTTTCACACGTCTCTCGGCCCTGCTGAGACTTAAAGACGGTTCTCGTTGTCCGAAACAAAAAACAAACAAAAAAAACGTGAATTGTCTATATTATTCTGTAAAGTTACCATATAGTCGGTCTGGTTTTACCTCCGTTTATTCTCTTCTTCTAGTAACAGTCCCAAATGGGCGCGCGGGAAGCGAGATTCTGCAGGACGTCCATGGACGTCCTGTTAGAATAACCCGACCGCGCTGTGGACGTCTTTTGTCTATAGCGCGGTCGGGAAGTGGTTAAGATGGCCACGTACCAGAACATTTGACCACTTAGTACAGGACAGCACAGTCTTTTCAGTCTACTCTCTCTGTGAGATCTGAAAGATTAGAGTGCCATTAGACCTTTTTCATTCAGCAGAGACCTAGGCTGCGAGACCTAGTTGGTCCACCAACTAATGGGAAAAGCTAAGAGACTTCAGCAAATCTTTGTTTAGGGCCCATACAGCAAGGTATCAGAGAAACCAGATTTTCCATCATTACATGAGATTATTTTTGGTTGATGGATTTTCAGCTTTGCCTGGACTTGGTGTTTGTAAACCCTGACAATGATCTTCTTCTCTTATTTGCCTCCATTTTGGTCTGGCTGATATACCATTGAAATGTCTTATTATATCTGTTAAGTGCAAAAAAAACAAACAAAAAACAAAGCCTGTTGCTCTTGGCAGAAATTCAGAGTCGTCCCGGCTCTCTGCACACTTTCTATATTATCTCTAAGGGCTCTCCTAGTTCTTATCTAAAGCTGGCCATATATTGAATCGAAATTCAGCGAGTTCAGAAAGAACCGGCTAAATTTCGATCCATCTATTTTGATCTATCTATATACCTGTTCATGAACGGTACTGCTGGAAAATTTTTGCTTTGGTCAACACCTGCAAAGGAGACGTCTAGCCAAAGCATGTTTGGCTGTACTTCTATGGGTGCAGTTCGTTTTGTACTCCTGTGACCCGTTTCCACCAGAGAGCGGGCTGAAGTCCGCTCTCTGCTGACATCATGGATGTCCATTAAGGCACCGCGTCATCACAACTACGGATTCGCCAGGTGCCTGGATTAACACCCATCTCAGCCTCTCAGCAAGCCACTGAGAACCTGAGACGGCCGCTCCCCGCCTCTCCACAGCCCAGTGAGCGAGGAGGGGGCAGAGCAGAGAGCTGTGACTGACAGATTTCAGCTCTCTGCTCACGGAGCTCTGAAAACCGAGCGATCGGCGGTGTTCGATTGGTTCTCAGTGTAGAGGCGCCGGGGGGCAGATCATCCACCGAGGTAAATAGTATTCTAAAAAAAAAAAAACTTTTAAGTGAAGGCCTTGAGCAGGGCTGACAACACTCAGTCAAAAAAAATGTTGCATGTTGTCAGCCCACAGTAGGACTTTAGGAGCTGAGTGTATTTCTGGCTGATTTTTTTTATATACACTTTAAGCTTTAAATTAAATTTTCACTTTGATGAGTCAAGTCCATATAGGTAGCAAAAATTAAATATGAAAGGGAACATTCGGCTGGTAACTATAGAAAAAAAAACTTTTTTTTTTTTTTTTTCTTTCACCACCTCCTGCCCGCGATATAGCCGAATTACGGCTACAGCGCGGGCCTTAATTGCCGGGAGGGCGTCAATAGACATCCTCCCGTGCACAAGCTGCCTGTGCGCCCCCTGCGATCACGTCAACAAGACTCTGCTGATCACAGATCGGAGTGAGGGGCCAATCCCGGCCCCTTACCACGTGATCAGCTGTCAGAAATGACAGCTGATCACATGATGTTAACAAAAGATCGGTAATCTGATTTTTTTCCCTCACGCTGATAGCGTGAGGGGAAAAAAAAAAGCGGATCATCGACTTCTGACAGAGGGACATCTGTCCCGAACAGTGAGAGGCACTGCTACTATGCAGTGCACTCCAGTGCCACCTGCCTTGTGCCACCTACAGGTGCATATCAGTGCCACCCACCAGTGCTGCCTCTCAGTGCCACCTATCAGCGCCCACCAGTGCCACCTTATCAGTGCAGCCCATCAGTGCTGCCTCATCAGTGCACATCAATGAAGGAGCAAAAAATAAAAAACCCAGCAGTGATTAAATACCACCAAAAAATGTCATATGGGTACAGTGTTGCATGACCGCGCAATTGTCATTCAAAGAGTGACAGCACTGAAAGCTGAAAATTGGTCTGGGCAGGAAGAGAGGGTTTAAGTGCCCGGTAAACAAGTGGTTAAAATACTTTTTTTATATAGAAGTTTATTTTTTCACTTCTCATGTTTTGACATATTCATTCTTTGCAGATGTGGATGCAGACGAGTTGGAGAGAGAGTTGAATGAGATTCTTCAGGAGAATGATACGGACCTCCCTGATGTCCCTACTGGACCACTCAAAGTGGGGGGCATCTCCCCGCAAAGGCTCCCTACTGTGCAGAATAATGGAGGTAACTATGCATCATATATATAGTGTGTGTGTGTATGTATATGTATGTGTGTGTGTGTATATATATATATATATATATATATATATATATATATATATATATATATATATATATATATATTACACTTTTTTGTTTATTTTGATCTGAGCTGAGCTTAAAAAGAATACCTAAAAGTACACGCAAATGTTACTCTCATTTTCTAGGGTAAGGCCTCATTTACACTGCTGCTGGTAAACGGATGTTTAGAGGCATTTGGGTGTTTTTTTTCAGCTGCCCCTGAACTTTCCTCTGTTATCTTATCAGTACATTTACACAGGGTCGTTTAAGATCGTTTACAGGCATTTGAGTTTAAAAGTTGTTTTTTGGAACATAAAAAAAAATGGGTTCAGACGCCAGTTCAGAGGCATTTGAAACGCCAAACAGCTTGTAGACGCCGCTAAACGCGGTAACTCGCGTCTAGGACCGTTTCGTTTATAGCCGTTTCCTTTAAAAAAAAAATATATATATATTTTTTATTTTTTAAAAACGCTCCTAGACGCAAACGCGGCATGCAAAACGTGGCAAAACGGCAGTTTTAGACGCTGGCTTTTAGCTGTCAAAAAAAATTGTTCAAAGGAGGTTGAAATAGCGTCCCGTGTAAATGGAGCCTAAGTATGCTGGTAAGATGCACCTGTTTCCAGACATTGAACATTAAAGTTCACTTTTTAAAAAAAATTAGTCAGTAAATGCACATTTTTTTTGCAGGTCAAACTTGGAACATTACATTTAGTACAATGTGCATAACCTGACGTGTGACACTTTTTATATACACCACTCATGTTGTATGGTGCCTTATTCAGAACTATGTCTTCCTTGTTTATTTGTACTTCTTTGTGCTTTTTCAAAACCATAGACTATTGAAACATATAACACAGGTTCCCTTTTGTCATCCCTCCCCGGTACCTATGCTCCAGTATGTGGGTGTGACTACAGGTTCTATAGAGATGAATAATAGACCGTTTAGCACTGTATCTTAGGTCTGTGTGGAGGCATCCTGGATTGAAGAAGGTTGGGGAAATCCATAAAAGGTTTTGGTACAAAAAGTGAACTTGTACTTTGTAATACATCCTGCCTGACCCTGAAGCTGCAGGCACTGCAGGAAAGTTCATCTTCTATCTTTGTGAAAGACTCAGAAATCACAATTCCTGTCCTCTTATTATGAGGCAGCAGATACTTGGCAAACTGTTGGAATTCGAATGTAAACGAAGAGCAAGACAAACAAACAAGAACAAAGCATAAATGGTATGAACACAACTGCAATCTGGCTTCAGAATCTTGAAAGATTAATTCCTTAAGAGCGCGTGCTTCTAGAGAGTTCAGTTAGGTCTTGTTTCTTGTTTTAAATGCCTTTTACTACTTAAAGTGGAGCTCCGGTCTCCTGCGTAAAAATGTAAAAGTCAGCAGCTACAAAAACCTGTAGCTGCTGACTTTTAATAAACAGCCACCTGTCCCACGATCCAGCGCTGTGCTCACCCCAGCCATTTTCACCTTCCGTCTTATGTCCCCAGCGCAGGCATCTTAACTGTGGGCACCCGGCTTTGACAGCTTGCGGCTTCACAGCCAAGTGCCCACTGCGCATGTGTGAGCCGCGCTGCGCATTGTGAATGGTTCCATAGTCTTCTGTGACATGCCAGAGAACGCTACAAGAAGGGGGGGGGGCAGAAGTGGGAGCAGGTACCTGTCAAAATCAGGTACCCGTCCCCCCTAAAGTACCATTTCATAAACAGGAGTGAGGGAGGAGGCCTTAAAGTAGAACTTTCCCTTTTGGGTGGTTCTCCAGTTTGAAGTATAACTGAAGGCAAAACTTTATCAATGGAAGTGGAAGAAAATCACAAATTTTGAGTGGTCACCAGAACAGGAATAGAGGGGAAATCTTCCAATGGGAACACTAGTTCCATCCACCCTGGTGACTACCAGGAATTTCCATCACTTTGGAGGGATTTTCTCTCACTTCTTGTTGTGAAGTGAAAATCTCCCCAGTGGGGCACAAATGGTCAATAAAAACAAACTGGCATGGGTTATAACCCACCTTCTACTTTTTATTGGAAATATTTCAATGTCTCTGTAGAGTAGAGGTTTGGACGTGTTTTTCTTTTGTTTTTTTCTTTTCTTTCTTGTTCTTATACAATTAATTCTCTTTTAATTTCAGCTTTTGACATGAGTCAAATGGTTGTAAATCTTCCAGATGTTCCCAGTTTTCCCATCACAGCTCCCAAGGTTCCAATCGCTGTTTCACCTGAGAGAAACAGAGGTGAGTCTTTTTTTCCTGGTAACCAAGTAGAGGTCATTACAAATAAGATACATCTATAATTTAATGCTTTCACTTATTGCCAAGAAGAATGGCAATTCCTGTATACTTGGCCAATACACGTAACAATTTGTGATTGATTTAAATGTGAAGGATTGTAAACAAACGATTTGTCCTTTTTAAATATTGGTGTAACACATTGTAATCCACAATTTTTGATTGAAATGTTAAAAATTCATTAAAATGATTACTTAATTCTTCTGAATTATGATCAGTTCTCCTAAAACGCACAGATATTTGATTGATCAGAAGCGATCAACAAAATTTCACCACAGCCAATCGTCTTGCCATATTCTAAATTGATTGATGCCATAATAGAGTACTTTTGGTTCCTGACTATTCATTCAGATCGGCCATTTTGGTTTCAATGACTGATTGATGTAGTATGTATGATCATATCGATCAATATGTGAGCACTTTTAGGAAGGGGCTCACAATTGTAGCACATTCATGAAATCTGAGATGTCGACCCTCACAACTCCTCTAACCTCACAGCAATAGAATCCTCCTTAAACGGGTTTAGTGACATATCTTATACTATGCTCAATATAACTAAATCTTCCGCTCTTCCTATAGAACCATCTAAAAGTGTTCTGAAGGCTATAAAAGCTTGTTTCCCATATCAATGGGGAAACTAGCAAATTGGCATACCTGGGCATTACTCTTACAGCCCTGTCCTCTGACGCATGAGACCAACCATAAGACTCTGTTACAATCTATTACCAAAGAGTTTTCTCATATCAAAGTTTGAGTTATCATGTTTGAGTACGATTTCTGCATACAAGATGCTAATTCTACCAAAGATATTATATTACTTCTGCACAGTACCCATCCAAGTTCCTAAGGTATTTTTCTGCACCATTGACAATTTACTAACAAAATGTATATGGAAGGGAAATAAAGCCAGAGTCCCCTTCTCTGTCTTATTCAAGCATAGGTCAGCAGGAGGGGTAGGTTTAATAATGCTTCTCAAATATTACTATGCAGCACTCCTCGATCAGCTTAAATCCTGGTTTACATCCCAGGACAAACACTGGGTGAACATTGAGAGGGCAGTGACACCCTCCCATGATTTGCAATCTGTTATGTGCCAAATGGCTCTGCAACCCTATTTCCACACAGTTATTACCTTTTATTTCTGCTTCTTTGGAGGCCTGGGAATTTGTATTCACTCATCCCAACCCTCAACACCCCAATAAGCAGATGGAAATTCCTCTAACTGCCTACGAACATTTGCTCCAATCGATTAATGTTACCCCATGGATCCAAAAGGGTCTTACGTCCTTCCAAGATCTCAATCCGCAGACAGTGGGGAAACATAGTTATACTTACCTGTGGATACAGGCCTTTCACCGTAAACACCCTTCTAAATCTATTACAGTTGCTACACTATGGCAATATTTACTCCAAGCAGGTCCAGACAAAGGTGGTCTCTCGTGCTTCTATAAATATCTCCAATACTCTGTTCCCTTTAGTAAAACCGCCCATAGGGTGGGCTGGGAGAGAGATCTTGGTAAAACCTTCTATGATGAGGACTGGCAACAAGCACTGGCCAACAACCTTAAGGTGACGCATTGCATAAATCATTGGGACAATGTCCTCAAGATTCTATACAGGAGCTATCGAACACTGTATAGACTATCTAGATTTTATCCTGATGCCTCCCCTCTGTGTTGGCGGCAATGTGGTTCGACAGGAAATTTGATGCATATACTGTGGGATTGCAGGTCTCGTCATGGTTTTTGGAATAAGGTTTTTTCCCTCATATCCCATACTACAGGAATTCTAACCTCGCCATCCCCTCACCTAGCATTGCTAGGCTTAACAATAGATCACTTCCCAGTATAATATAGAACCATAATTTCACAAATCCTTATAGCCGCAAGATTAACTATAGCTAAAGCATGGAACACAACACATGCACCCATATCACAGAGGTGATTAGCAGAGTTGATGCCCATTACCTTTATGAAAAATTCTTAGCAATTAATAACCAGGACGTTAAATCATTTAATATTAAATCGGCTCAATTGGATTATCTGGATAAAATCTCTGAATTATAACAAATTCTACAAGATCGATAGATGGGGTCTACTGATTGAAATATTAAGGGAATTACGGTGCTAGCTCTATTAGTTTCATTTGTTGGGTTTTCTTTCTTTTCTTTTTTGGAATGACACATACTCTGCAGTATTGAATTCTAATGTCTACTGGAATATACTAGTTATGGGTTATTATAAGGCTATCCAGGTATCTGGTCACGGCCCACCGCATATAAGAGTATCACAATGAGCAAAACTTTTGTTTAGTGGAAATTGTACGTATACAATGTGCTAGTGGTATTATTCATATGTTTGCTTGTTCACATCTATATGTGTCATATCTACATGTATCTTATCTACATGTGTCTTTCTATTGAGGTTTTAAATACTCTACCATTGTATTTTGTCTTTTCATACTTAATTTTCAATAAAAAATATTTGAAAGAAATCGGAGAGGTCAGTCGGCACTTCCTTTTTTAAAGAAGGCAGGAGCCCAGCAGGGGAATGGTGTGAATGTTCTTTTTTCCATCGTAGGGCTTTGGTTGCCCCTAGGGTCAACTTCCAATCCTCTTTATATTTATCTTCCATCTTTTTTCACTTAAACATTTTAAATCTTTCTCTCTCACAATTCCATTACTTTTTTTTTTTTTTTTTTAATCAGACTTTCTTATCTTTTTAACTGTCGGTTGAGGATTGGCTTTTAATTGGAAATTAGATCCATGATTGTTGTTTTTTGTTCTATAATTAATGGTATATATACTATATATTAATTAGCTAATTTCAGCTTTTAACATAAGTCAGAGAGCTGTAGATGTTTCCAGAGCTCCAGACACTTTCTCATATGTTGATCGTAGAGCTCCAAATTCTATTCCATAGGGTGATCGTTGAGCTCAAACTCCTCCATTTGCTGATCGTAAGAACCAAGAATAGCCTCCAATCACAGACTATTGTGGATACAATGCATAAATAACCTCCAAAGCAAGGATATGTAAAAAAATATACCCCTAGGTTCTCACCCATGCATTTTTAGAGTGTGTTTTGCAGTTTGCAAAAATGCACTACAGTCCATTTAACATGGTTTCCTATGGTTCACGTTGACATCTATGCGTTTTGCAGTTGGTGAGTTTTTGGAAAGGTTTGGTGACTTTTTTTTTCTGCGTTTTGCATGTATATAGATTTGCGTGTATATAGACTTCATTAGATTTGCACCAGAAACGCAAGAGTTTGTGATGCGATTATTTTTTTTTTAATGTGTTTTGCGTAAAACACCATATAGCTGGTTGCTAATGAATGGGCTGGGAAGCCAGCCACCATATCCTTAACAACGATGAGTCCTCAGCTGTCAGTGGGATTCCCCGCTAACAGCTGAATGTGTAAAAAAAAAAAAAAAAAGATTGCGGGCAAAAACAAAAGCGCAAAAAAAACGGCGTGGGCCCCCCCCGGTCCATATCAGGCCCCCCATGCCAGAATTTTATAAAAGGTGTGGGGACCCCCCAAAATAAATTCATACTAGACCCTTATCTGAGCATGCCATCCAGCATGTTCAGATAACCATACCAAGGGCCTCTTCCTAACAACCCTGGCCAGTAACAAGGGGCCCCCTGGATCTCCCCCCCCCCCCCCCCATGTGAATGGGTATCCTTACCCATTCACCCCAAAAAGCAGTGAAATGTAACAGTTTTTTTTTTTTGACAAGTCCCTTATTTAAAAAATAGCTCCGAGCCGTCTTCCCCCACTGTCGTCTTCTTCCTTGCCGCTGGTTACCCACTGAAAAATAAAAAAAGCTGCTCTTCTGTGGCTGTCTTCCTCCGTTGTGTTGTTGTCCGCTGTCTGGCATCTCTTATATAGCCATAGGGCATGGCCTGGTATGGTTCACGCCCACTCGTCCCCCTCCCTTTCCTGACCTGCCGGGCTGCATGCTCCAATAAGGGTCCGGTATGGATTTTTGGGGGGGGGGGGGGGTTGTGTCCCCTCCGAATCCATAATAGACCTCAATGGCCTGGTTTTTTTTTGTGTTTCCTGTTCTTTTTTTCACAATGTATTATTTTTTTTTATTGTTTACATTCAGCTGACCCATCAGTTGTTGAGGAAGCGGCAGCCGGCTTCCTGGCCCCCTCCTCCTTAGCATCCAGCTATATACAGTGTGTTTAACCACTGCAGCCCCAGGAGGATTTCCCACTGTAGGACCAGAGCAGTTTTTGCGATTCGGCACTGCGTCGCTTTAACTGACAATTGTGCGGTCGTGTGACGTTGTACCCAAACAAAATTTGTGTCCTTTTTTCCCACAAATAGAGCTTTCTTTTGGTGGTATTTGATCACCTCTGCGTCACTTCTGATCATATATACAAATAATATATATAATAATATAAACAAAAAAAAGTGACAATTTTGCAAAAAAAAACAATATTTCTTACTTTTTGCTAAAATACAAATCCAAAAAAAATATATAAAAAAACTAATTTATTCATCGGTTTTGGCCGTTTTAGTCTTCATATTTTTGGTAAAAAAAATCGCAATTGGCGTTTACAAACCATGAGATTTCATTTCTGGCGTTTTTTTTTCCTTTTTATACTAGTAATGGTGGCGATCTGCGATTTTTTTTTTTTTTTTTTTTTTTTTTTTTTTTTTTTTTTTTTTTTTTCTCTTCTTCCCTTATTAGGACTTTGATATTCGGGCAGACATGTTGGACATTTTTGACACTTTTTTGGGACCAATGACATTTTATACAGCGTTCAGAAATTTAAATATCCACTGATTAATGTATAAATGTCATGGCCACGGAAGGGGTTAACTGTGTTCTAACTGTGAGGGGGCTGGGCTGCTATGGGCATAAGAGATCCAACTGATCCCAGTGACAGGGATCAGCAGATCTCTTATATGCCACCTATCGGAATGGGGAACCGCCGTGTTTACATCTGCGGTTCCCGTCCTTTGCCTCTGCCAGCTCATCGCGGCTTGCCGGCGGACATCGGGTCTGCCCGAGTGTGCGGGGCATGAGAGGGCTTGCTCTCGCCCCCTAGCTGCACATGCACGAGTCACCACCTATTTACGGCTATTCGCGAGACACGTCCACGCCGTCGCCGTAAATAGAGAGTGAATGGTCGGGAACTGGTTAAAGAGGAAAAAAATGTAAAACTGCATGCAAAAACCCATAAAAAAATTAGGCTTTAAAAATGCAAAACGTGCCTAAAAACGCATCAAGTCCAGTCGCATAGATGTGAACTTAGACTTAAAGCGGAGTTCCACACAGAAATTTTTTTTTTACATCATTCAAGTCCTTTGCCTATGTAGACTTACCTTTGAGGAAAAATTTATACTCACCCTAAGTCGCTTGTTGCTAGGTGGTCTCTGTAATCTGCCCCTTTTTAGGTCCGAGGCTCTTCTCCTCACTTCCTGCTTCCCCTGGCTTCCTGGGAGATGTGACTCATCATTTCCCAGGAGTCAGTGGGCTTCCCTGTACTGTAAAATCGTGTTATTTCCAGACAGGAAATGATGTGATTAAGGGGGACCGAGATCGAGGAGTGCATGATCGTTGCCCACCATGCACTTCTTTCAGGAAGAGATGCCAGGAGACCCAGGATGGGCTTCAGTTGCCCTCACCTAAAATGGAAAAGTCCAGCAGTGAGAGGAACTAAATTGTGAGTAAAAGATGCATGTAATTACTAGGCGGTTTGAAACAAAAGTTTACATCTATTTAGTATTAAAAGAGTGGATGCCAAAAAAATTAAATTCTGGGTGGAACTCCGCTTTAAATGGAGGAAAAAGACAGGGCTTATATGCATATATATAGCAGTAACAAAAGGGCCAACAGAAGACCTTAAACATAATTTGGAAGATTGGACATTTAACGCATTTTGATATTTCAGGTTTACAATCTTCTTCAGGGTCGCTCCTATGTTATGTTGTATTGTATGCATTCAAGCCAGCCAGTCTGCTCCATATGTAGGTAAGACTAAAAACAAATGCATGTGCTGTTGCTTGGGTCTCCCCAGTAAGGTTAAGGGTCAAGGCAAACTCATCAAGTCTACAACACCACTAGGGCAGCATAGCAGGACTTACCCGCCCACCTGGAACTTCAATGAAAGGGGGGGGGGGTATGATCTGTGCAAACAGACCGAATAAGATCGGTATAGGCATGTAAATGGCCAGCTGGACTGCAGGATTCCAAACAGCCTGCTGAATCAGAATCAGATCCACCCACTCCCACTTTCACAGGATCAGACAGACATCAGAGACATGATGCAACTGAGCTGTCCAAACAGAACTC
The DNA here is from genome assembly GCA_018402905.1 of Glandirana rugosa. Classification (NCBI taxonomy): domain Eukaryota; kingdom Metazoa; phylum Chordata; class Amphibia; order Anura; family Ranidae; genus Glandirana; species Glandirana rugosa. The sequence goes on from BLSH010103245.1 coordinate 375,721, forward strand.
AAGGATGTCTCATCTTCCAAATTATGTTTAAGGTCTTCTGTGGGCCCATTTGTTAATGCTGTAATTATGCATATAAGCCCTGTCATTTTCCTCCATTTTATCTTGTTAACAAATAAAATGTATATATTTTTTACATACCCTTACCTTGGAGGTTGTTTGTCCATTGTGCCCATAAAGGTCCCTGTGATTGGAGGGAATGTTTTTTGTTCTTGCATACATTGGGATGATGGCAATCTCACAGTTCCCTTCCAGATACTTCTCTTCATATGCTAATCTTAGAGCTTGAGATACTCATTCATACAGTGATCAGAGTTCCAGACATTCTTACATGTGCTGGTCAGAGCTTCAAAAGCTCTTTCATACAATGATCACAGAGCGCCAGGCACTTTTTTTTTTTTTAAACGCTGATCGCAGAGCTCCTTTCACTGTTTCCCCTGAGAAAAAACAAGGTGAGTCTATTGTCTTGGTAAGCCTCAATAGGTTGTTGTATATGGAGGCACATTTATGATTCAGTGCTCCAACTTACTGCAATTATCCCAAATGTGGTGGGACAACCAGAGGAAATGGCATCTCACTTTCATCTTTCATTGTAGGCCCTAGGATTGACTTCCATTCTTCTCTGGAGGCTTCTTCTCCATGTTTCCATACTCGTATCTGTTAATTTATCTTTTTTGGGTCCTGCGTTCCTAATAGCTCTCCTTTCCAGATTGGGACCATGGCGGTCCCAATCTGGATCGGATATTTTTTATTTAAATCGATTATTTTATTTTTTATCAAATTTTATTTTAATATAATGCTTTTGGAGTAAAAATCTATCTAAAGATAGTTTTCTATTTAGGATACATTAATAATTTAGTTTATGCGGCATGAAATTGAGCTTAGTTATGTAGCATGAGGCTGTATATTCTGCAATATTTACATTTTTGGTAAACTCATTCAATGAATCCAAGCTATGCAAGCTGAGATAGCATGCACTGCATTGATGCATTAACACAATTTCACAGTAACCATGAGATAAAACAAAGTTTACCTTGAGCTACAAATCACAAAAGGATAGACATGGAAACGTGCAGAAAGAACTTGGAGCTCCTCCTTCAGGCTCAAAATAAAAATACACCTAATATGCAATATTTCATAATAATCTGAGATTATTTTTAATGTACTTTTTTTTAGTCCTGATCATTAAATATGTAGAAAACTATTTTGAATGCCTTGAATGTAACCTTTTTTGGGAAATTGTTGAATCAATGGGTTTAGTTCCGCTTTAACAGAGGAAATGTGTTTCACAGAGTGCTGTATACTGGAAAGCAATTGTTGATCACTCTGTATATACCTGTCTTTACAAATCTAAAGATTTCTTAATTTAAATTATTTTATTATTCTTGTTCTTTATTGCAGATGCTCCACCCCGGACGCAGTATTTATTGCCCCAGTGACCACCACAGAGTCCTGATGATCCACCCAACAGTGAAGTTGCATCTTCCTGTACAGGAAATAGCTTGGCAGGTTATTTGTATGCAGGCTCTGTCATTCTGCTCTTGTAATGTTCTCTGCCCACCAAGTAACCCTTAAGCTATCCTTCCTTACAGTATAACTTAAAGTAGATGTAAACCCAAACTGCGTGACATTTTTTGCTTTTGCATTGTGTATCATAAAGTTTTTGTGTTTTATTTCTGCCTTTTCGAACAAAAAAAACAGTTTTTACCTATTTATTTTTGTTTGACATCTAAGTGCTGCTGACTTCTTGCAGCCTCTTTGCAGTCACCTTCTGTCTATGTGCTCTCAAACAAAGGCTGCAGGGAATGTCTCGGGTAGGTTTTCTCATGTCGACAAAGATGGAATATGCCTGTACATTGGAAAAAACTAAATAAAAAAAATAAGTTGTGCAAAAAGTGTCACCAAATAGTAAAAAAGCATAATTTCTCAGTGACAGCTGCACTCCAAAAATGTCCACCTAAACATTATACATATTAATAATGAAAACCGTGTTGAAAAAAATCAAGATAAAGTGCAATAAATTCTGGAGATAATTGGTAGGTTGTTCTTCTAAATATAACTCAGACTGTATCCACCGCTATACTCCTTTATCCCTTGATAACGTTCTTTTGAAAGAAACTAGTCAGGAGGAGCTGCAGCGGTGACTTTATCACACCCGCTGAGGTGTCTGCATGTGATTGTTTTATATATGATTTTACCCCTGCCTCCTTGTAAGTAGCTTTAACCTTCATTAAAAAGCCTGGATTTTTAAGTACTACACCAGGAGTTCCTCCTTTCTCTTCCTTGTGTTGAGCCCACTGTTATACATTCCTGGTTGTTTGGTAACCCATGCTGGAATCTTGGCTCCTGATATCCATCCACCCCATGGGGATACTGGGCTAAAGTATAGCTAGACCCCCCCCCCCCCTCATCTTGTGGACAGAATAGCTGAGCCCACTGTTGAACATCCTGGTTGTATGGTAACCCATGCTGGAATCTTAGCTCCTGATATCCATCCATCCCATGGGGATACTGGGATGAAGAGTAGCTAGACCCCCCCCCCATCTTGTGGACAGAATAGCTGAGCCCACTGTTGAACATCCTGGTTCTATGGTAACCCATGCTGGAATCTTAGCTCCTGATATCCATCCATCCCATGGGGATACTGGAAATATGAATTTTTGTTGATACACAAGCATAAATAAACATTTTGCACAAGAGCAATTCTCTTGTTCATTTTTCTGGTGTACTTTACTGGATTATGTATTAAATTTTTTTTAACACATTCTTATTTACAGTTTTTGATATATATGAATTTCTTGATTGAATTTATGCACTTTTATTATTGATAGCACAACATATTTTTCATTATTAATATAAGTATAACAAAGTTCTAAGTTATTTCGCAGATAAACCTAGACCATAAGCTGCTGCCAAAGGCAGTATGGATAAGATTATAAACAGCATATACAAACCAGAAAATTGCCACGCTAAAACCAAGAGTATATTGACTGTATAATATTCTCTAAGATTAACAAAGTCCCATAAGTGATACAGTCCAATAAAAAGTGATACAGTCCAATCATGAAACTTGTGAATCACTCCAAGGAAAATGAAGACTTCAGTGCATATGTCATATATGCTGAACACAAATTCTTCACGTTTTCACATTTGCTAGTGATTTGCAGGTTTCATGATTGGACTGTATCACTTTTTATTGGATTGTATGACTTATGGAGCATTGTTTCTCTTAGAGAATATTATATATTTATATACACTCTCGGTTGTTTTAGCGCACAATTTTTTTTTGGTTTGTATTATTAATATACCTGTACATTGAGCATCTGCACAGCTGCTCATAGTCTTCACCTAAAGCTCAAGTAACAGGATGATCATGCAGGAGTCCAACTGGGACATGGGTAGAGAATGTTGTTATGGTAGAACAGTGGTTCTCAACCCTGTCCTCAAGTATCCCCAACAGGCCATGTTTTGGGAATTTCTCTTAGATAAAATAGCTCTCCAAAATACCAAGCCATTGACTCTGATTTAAAGCACCTGTGCAAGATAAAGGAAAACCTGCAAACATGGCCTGTTGGGGGTACTTGAGGACAGGGTTGAGAACCACTGTGGTAGAACATTAAGTGCCTGAAAAAATACCTTCATAGCAGGATCAGTGGGTATTATTTTAAATAAAGCTGTAGATTTAACCACTTAAGGACCGAGCCTCTTTTTGAGATTCGGTGTTTAAAAGTTAAAATCAGGTTTTTTTTTGCTAGAAAATTACTTAGAACCCCCAAACATTATATATTTTTTTTCTAACACCCTAAAGAATAAAATGGCGGTTGTTGCAATACTTACACCGTATTTGCACAGTGGTCTTACAAGCGCAATTTTTTTGGGAAAAAAAAAGAAGACAACAGTAAAGTTATCCCAATTTTTTTTATATTGTGAAAGATAATGTTACGGCGAGTAAATTGATACCCAACATGCCATGCTTCAAAATTTCGCCCGATCATGGAATGGCAACAAACTTTGGCACTTAAAAATCTCCATCTGCGAAGTTTAAAAATTCCTGCAGGTTACCAGTTTTGAGTTGGAGTAGGTCCAGAGCTAAAATTATTGCGATCGCTCGAACGATCGCAGCGATACTCCACATGCGTGGTTTTAACACCGTTTTCATATGCGGGCAGGACTTGCGCATGCGTTCACTTCTTCACACGAGCTCGGCGGGACGGGGCGCTTTCAAAACATTTTTTTCTTTATTTTACTTTTTATTTTTACATCGTCCATTTTTTTTTTTTTTTTTTTTTTTTTTTTTTTTAAAGATCACTTTTATTCCTATTACAAGAAGTAGTAAATATTCCTTGTAATAGAAAAAACATGTCTGGACCTCCTTAAATATGAGATCTAGGGTCAAAATGACCTCGCATCTCATATTACACTTAAATGCAATGAAAAAAATGCAAAAGAAATGCATGGCCTGTTACTCCCACGTTGTCATCCCTCCATATACGTACAAGACAAGGAATGAGGAATGGCACATAAAGGAAAAGGTACAAAACGTATATAAATACATTTTTATTGGCATACTGAATATAATATAACAATATAATATAACAAGTTCATTGGGTATCATATATCACAATAACCTGCCCACCATAGGCCAAGGGGGAAGAGCTGACATTACACATAAAGGTATAGGTAAAAAATTCATGACTATACATATACATTATAAAATTGGGTGAACATGGATAAGTACATGATAGATGATACAGAAATCAATTCATGTGAGCATAGATGGACACTCTACGTGTTTCGTGGCGTACAGCCACTCGTCAGGAGTGCAATGCTACTCTAAAGGAGGAGTATAGGCATGGACAAAGGGGTGTAATAGTTACATATCAGCTCAAAAAAGATCGGTATAACCTAGTTTCAAATGAGAGGGGAGTGTCAAAACGATGTCTGACCCAAGGGGAACACGCAGGATACAGGCCATATGAGATATGTGGTCCATACTGACGGTAAGTGGCATGGAGAGGACACCGTTGCCCTGTTCCTCTCTGGTTGGATGGGATCATCCCTGCCTCAGCCCCGGGTCAGATATCGTTTTGGCACTCCCCTCTCAGTTGAAACTAAGTTATGCCTATCTTTTTTGAGCTGATATGTAAGTATTACACCCCTTTGTCCATGATTATACTCCTCCTTTAGAGTATAAGGAGTTTGATTAATATACCAATTTACATATTATTCTATTTACATTTATATGAACTATATAGCATTGCACTCCTGACGAGTAGCTGTACGTCACAAAACATGTAGTGTCCATCTATGCTCACATGAATTGATTTCTGTATCATCTATCATGTACTTATCCATGTTCACCCAATTTTATCATGTATATGTATAGTCATGAATCTTTCACCTGTGCCTTTATGTGTAATGTCAGCTCTTTTTATATCTCACGATCCCAAATGACCTTGTTAGATTATACTCCATATACCAATAAATTTATTTATATACATTTTTTTGTACCTTTTTCCTTTATGTGCCATGCCTCATTTAAAGTCCCAGGACCAAATTTCCTTGTCTTAAAAAAAAAAAAAAAAAAGTCATCTTTAAGAGCTTTGGGCGGAAGTGATGCTTGACGTCAGTTCCACCAGTCAATGCTATGTAGCCAAGTGCGCAGCATCTTCCATTCACTCGGCTCACAGGCATGGGGGAGAGTGAACCCGATCGTCTCCGCTGCTACCGGCGGGTCAGGTAAGTGGCGAAGACGACGGGAAAGTGCCCGGAGGGGGGACACCTTTCCCGCCCCAGATAAAAGTGATCTCGTGGCGAATCTGCCACAGAAACCACTTTTATCTGAAAGAAGACCGTCTGCTGAAAAAAAAAAAATACCGGGGTTATGGTAGCTATCTGCTACCATAGCAACGGTATTCCACTTCAAAGGACCACCATATATACACGATCAGTGGTCCGGAAGTGGTCAAAATGATTGAAAATAACTTTTTACCACTTGGCCGTTATACCGACCATGGCATGTTGTAGCTAGTTTCTGTTCCTTACAGTGTTTGGTACTGTAAGAAACATTCTGGTTTTTTGTTTTTTTTTAAATAGTGTCACCAGTGCAGCCAGCCAGTGTCCCAGACCACTAGCCACCCAAGTAGAGTGCCACTATGGTGACACTACTGGGGTGGCTAGTGACCAGAGACACTGGCTGCGCTGGTGATACTGTATGTCCCTGTTCACTAACCACACCAGTACAGTGTCACAATACCAGTACAGCCAACTAGTGTTCCTGATTATTGCCACACCAGTTACAATATCACCAGACCAGTGCAGCTAACAGCATTCCGGATTGCGGCCCCACCGGAGTCCCAGTGTCCTCATACCAATGTAAGCCAGTATCTGTGTCCCTGATTGCTGCCACTGTCACCAGACCAGTGTAGCCAGCAACCGTGTTCCTGATCACTGCCAGACCAGTGCAGCCAGCAGCAGTAGTCCTGATCATCACCCCACCAAGTGCAATGTTGCTTCTGCCTGTACTGACCTGGACTGTGTTTCTGCCTGCTGGCTGGATCGATCCTTTGTCTGTTTGCTGACCACGTCTTTACTGCTGCTTGAACTGACCAATCTGCACAGAACACTGACTAGGTTCCTGCAAGTGGCCAATCTCCGCCATCCCATGCAGACACCTGCACTCCTAGAACCATAGGAACTCTTGTTTAGGCTCCTGTACTTCCTGGCCAGTGAACATTGAGGGCAGCTACATACCAGTAGGTTAGGCTTTCTTGGCTTATAGGCACTGGGACTGTTGTAGGTGACGCTACACTAAGGTAAGCCGTAAATTGTTCAATTTTCTTTTCTGCAACAAAGGGTTGCAGGAAAAAAAAAACGCTTGATTCCCCCTTCAACACAGTCACTCCCTCCTGCGGAGCTATTGTGTTATGCTGGCAGGGGGCCTTCAGGGCCAGCAAAACACAATGACTACTGCTAGCGGCTATAGCCACCCACAGTAGTCGCATCCAAAAAATCAGGCTGGTTGTACTTAAGTCAATCCATCACTGGACTTCAGTACAATCAGTCTGCCCATAGATGGATCATATCTCAGCCAGGCCCTGCTAATTCGGCCAAGATTTGATCCATCTATGCCCGGCTTAAAGAGGAACTACAGTCTGCTCACATAAATTGTAATAAAAACTTCTTCACCATTCTGAAGCTTCCCTCCAACCACTTTGCATATTATTTCATATATACTGTGATTCTGTACTTTCCAAATATGCTACAGAAATCTCCCTCCACAAATTCTAGCTGCATCTGCTTTAACTGTGGGCAGCTTCAGCTGCTGCCTGTTCACTTCCTGGATTTACACAGAGGCCCACCTACAGCCCTGCAGCTCTCATTGGCCCTCTTATGACTCACCCCCCCCCTTTGTGGCAAACTCTCACAAGAGAGAGCTGTGCATGATTTCATCATAAGCCTAGGCTAATGCTCAGACAAGAAGCAGGAACTGGGCTCTATAAGGTATTTACTGGCAGCAACAAGGGCAGAAGATTTAATAGAAAGTTGAAAAAATTACTGAAGGTCCGCTTTAAGCTATATTCCCTGACCATACAGTGGTGAGCATTTTAAAACCCTGTTTTTGATACAACTGGTTGATGTGATACATAAGGTACGATGTCCAGTAGATAATCAGTCCAAACATTGAAAATGTTTTGCACATGTGGTATCCCCATACTAAGGAGGAGTAGCAGAAGGTGAGGGGTGTAATTCTAAGCAATAAGTGCCCATGTTGTATGTTAGGAATATCTAATATAGATACAAATATATAATTGACAACTTTATATTTAAAAAAAAAAAAAAACGTTCCTTTTTATTCACAGCTTTAACCTCCCACACACAAGACTGTAAGCCACAATATATTCTTCAATGAGACCTAGGGAAAATATTTGACATTCCTGACTCGAATATATGGCAACCTGCAGCTACATGCTCTGCCAATGTCCTAGCCCAAGAGATTGTCCACAAAGTACTGTTCTGCTGGTACATGACCCCGGAGCTGATAGCAAAATTTACACCCTCTGCTTCGTCATTCTGCTTTTGTGGGTGTAGGGTTCCAGGAACAATGTACCACATCTGGTGACAATGCCTCAAGAGCCAGAGATTGTGGAATATAGTATATAATTTAATTCAAACCATTCTTAACAAAAAAACAAGCTTGAAATCCATGGGAAGCATTATTCCACACACCTATCTGACTTTCATAGATCTGAAAAGAAGGGAATATCCTTTGTTTTTATAGCCACACACCAAACTATCACTAAATCATGCAGATAACTGACTTTGAACTTCATGGAGGCGTAACAGCGGATTATGGGTACCATGATTCATGAAGAATTCACTTCTATACTTAATGATATTAGTTCCAAATTTCTGAAGACGATGAATGGACCCCTTGGTTGGCATATAACCAAAACCTTAACCTTGATTGTTCACTTTTTTCCATTTGACTACATAAGGGATTGGACAATAGGCTTCATCTGGCTGGGCCCCCCACTCCCTTCCTCTTCCCCCACACTTTTCTGTTTTTCACTAACCCTTTTTCTACTTCCTTACTATTTCTCACTGCTGTGTGTTTTATCATTCTTGGTGCTTCCATCATTGCTCTTCCCGTTTTCCCTCTTTCCAAGTGTTCTCCCCTCTGTTTCCCCACTCCCTCAAACGCTACTAAGCTTTATTATGTGATACCAGAAAATGCCCATTCCTTAATAAATGCATCACATAAGCAGCATGAGAGGCATTTACCCATTTCCCTATACCTGACTCCCACTTTACATCATATCCCCTTCTGCTCCTTGCCACCCTAAAATCATTTGATACTTGAGAATGACTGTATTACTTGCACTATGTTTTTTCTGTGTTTGTATAAGTACTTGCATAGAAAAGCCCTGTCTTGGTATATAACTTACTTTACAAACAATGTAGTCATCAATTGCATCCTGTTTGTACTTATTTATAAAACTTAATAAAAACTTTGTAAAAAAAAGTTTAATTTTCTTCCTGCGTTTTCTGAATAATTGTGGCAGAAAAATAAGATCTCCAAATACTCACCATGCCTCTTAAATACTTTGGGGTGTCTGCTTTCCAAAATGTGGGCATTTTGTGAGAGTTTCTATTGTCCTGGTGCTCCAAGGCCCCCAAACATGTGAAAAATTCAGTCAGGAAATTAGATGCCTAATTTTATGCCTCTTGAAAGCTTGAAGGTGCTCCTCAGATTTTGGGTCCTTCTATGCAGCTAGGCCTTATACTCTGGAGGAATAGCAGAATGTGTTTTAGGGTGCAGTTTGAAGTATACCCGTGCTAGAAATATCTTATGGACAGCTGTCAACTGGTTATCCTCACTTTCGAAAAACTTTTGTCAAAAATGGCCTCACTTTAGGAACTTCCGAAATGTGACATATAGTCAGAAAATTTGATTTATGTCCCTTGAAAGCCTGAAGGTGCTCTTTTAATTTTGGCCTATCTATGTGACTCGGCTGTGAAAGTCTCAGACATGTGGTATCCCTATACTAGGGAGGAGTAGCAGAATGTGTTTTGGAGTGTAATTTTGTCTATGCCGTGTGTGAGAAGTAATGGTTACAACTTTGTGAATCAAAATACATATTCACTTTCACACTGCCTCTTACTAAATACCTTAGACCAGGGGTGTCCAAACTATGGCCCTCCAGTTTTTCTGGAACTACAATTCCCATAATGCCTGGTTATGCTGTGAATGTTATAGCTTTACAATGCCTCATGGGACTTGTAGTTCTGCAACAGCTGGAGGGCCGTAGTTTGGTCACCCCTGCCTTAGACTATCTACTTTCCAAAAATGGGTAATTTGTGGGTTATTTGTTCTGTTCTAGAATTTTAGGGCCTCAAGAAATGAGATAGGCCGTCAGTATAACAGGTCTGATTCATTTCAAAATATACATAGTTTGTAGACTATATTACTTCACACAGTTTAAATATACACTTTTTTTTTTTTAACCAAAGAAATGTAGCAGAATACATTTTGGCCTAAGTTTTTTTTAATGAAGAATTTTTTATTTTCAAAATTTTATATCATGGACTAATGGAAACAGTAGTTTTTTTGTTTTTTTTTAAATGTTTGCTCTTTTTTTCCTTTTATAAAAAGTAAAAAAAAAACTGTGGTAAAATGCCTAAAATCTGTCTTAAAATAAAAAAAAGATATAGAATTTGTCTCTGGTCCTGCATGACTGATTTAATTGTTAGTTAAATTATCACAGTGTTGAAAACTGACCTGTACAGGTGAGGTGTGGGGGGGGGGGGGGTGAAATGTGTCGGTCTTCAAGTGGTTCAAATTACATTAAAATGTTAAAGAATTTATGCAAATTTAGCAAATGGGTTTACATCTACTTTAATTTTTGGTAGCACAAGGTCTAAATGCGCGTAATATGCACTTTCAGGGTAACAAATAATCAATACTATTTTGTTCTACTTTGAACTAATGGTGAAGGTGAAATTTTGGTTCCAGTAGTGTTCTGTGTCATTGCTGGAAATTCCTGTTTCTCACCACGGTTCAGTTGTCTGATCTGGCGCTCCTACTAGATGTACCATAATGCCTGCTGTGTACTAGCAGCCTAATGTTTAATAAGGATTCATTCTCAAGAAATACACCCTGCCAGTCCTGCTACGATGTATGAACACATATTAGGGCATTGTGCACTGGCATTTTGTTCTGCAGGCTGACTATCTTTAATTCATTAAAGACATTTGTAATGCTTGCATTATTTTCGATGATAATGAAAAAATAAATGCTGATTGTTGTACAGTACAGTAGTCCTTTTGCACAAGGCAAACCTTTGTGTGTGTATGTGTTATTCCTTTTTGGGGGAAAGTTGGATTGGGGGGGGGGGGGGGATTTGGATAACAAAAGGAAAACCTATAAATTTAAACTTTTTTTTTTTTTTTTTTTACACTTTCTTTAAGCTGGATTTAAACTTGTGTATTGTGGTAACATGCATTGATGTACAGTACTGTTTATTTTAAATAGCACACCAAAGCACAAAGGCATTGCAACTGCATTGTAGCGTATTGTGTTGGGGTGTGTTATGTTAGCAAAAAAGGGCCATGTGCGATTTTAAAGCCTAATGCCATGTTTACTATGTCTTTGAAGTAGTTTGTTAGGGTTAAGCTTGCCCAAACTATGTATTTTGATGAACAGATGCTGTCTCTGTCAATGTTGTATAAACTGTGTGTAGCATCAGCTACAGTACTGCGCTGTGTTCTGGCAGCAGGATGGGGACTTCTGTCGTGGTTCTGGAACAGGTGTTTTTTTTTTTTTTATCGAGTAAGGGTTATAATGCCTGTCAGTCTTTTTTTGCATTCTATGTCCCATTGAAGAGATTTCCATTCACTTCCTTTCGCATAGCTATTTCAGGAAATGATAGGAAATCTGTGTTCTGGTGACAACCTGAAATTTGGGATTTACTTGCACCCTCTGTTTATCCCATTTACTGTTATCACCGAAAGTGAATCTCCCTAATGGGGACACAGACAGCAATAAAAACTAGTGTTACCTCTCCACTGTATGCAAATCTCAAAGTCTGGCTAAAATTCCAAGACTATGCTATGACAGAGAAGGTTTCTCCAGGGAAGCCTGAGTATATCATGTCCTCAGTTTTTTTTCAAAGAGGTCCCAACATGGGCCTGAGTGCAAGCACGCTCCAAGGGCATGTCTCCGCTATCTCAGCCTTTACCAGGACTCAGTGGGCCTGACAGATTGATTCTTTAATGCCGTAGTAAAGCTAAGGCCTCCCAGAGCCCCCACGTTTCTACATGGTACCTCATAATAGTACTCAACTACCTGTCTACTTCAAAAATCTATTATGGAGTTGTCACTTAAAGATGGCTTTCCTAGTAACAGTAGCCTCAGCCAGGAGGGATTTTGAGTTGGCGGCTCTAAGGTATAAAAAAAAACCCTATATGTCCTTTCCGATGAGCACAGTTGTTCTGCTCTCAATGCTGGATTCTATTCCAAAAGTGGCCTAAAGATTCCATTTAAATCAAGATATCATGTTGCCTACTTTTCGTCTGAAAATGGACAAGAAGTTAGTCCTTTGGATGTCAGGGAGATGCTGAAGACTTATAATATCCGAGGTGGTTTTCTAAAAGGTGTATGTGCCTTAGGCAGCGCTTATCCTCTGGTATAAGGTGCAATATCCAGCGTGCAGGCTGCTGCTGTGGCCCCAATATTTGGGGGATAATGTGATTTGTGTGAACAGTTTTTGTTTTGTGTTCAAACAGCGCTTGCACTCTCTGTTAAATTATTACAAATCTTACTGTGTATAAGTGGTTACATAAACAAAATGAAATTCACAGTGATCTCTCAATTTTTACACATACAAGTTCACATCGCTCAAATAAATGCCATGAGTAAATATATAAATATATAAAAATAAATAAAAATAAAGTCCAGATAAAGTGCTGTGCTCTGTGCCAAACGATTATTTGATGTGCAATCCGTGGTATACAGTGTGAAGGTGCTGTTTCAGTTCCAGTCTATCAATGCTTTAAACTTCTTGTGTGTGGAACAGTTCTTTATGCTTTAAGGTGCTCCTGCTGCATTGGGGTGCTGAGTGATGAAAAAAATATAATGACTCAGGGTGTTGTGCCTTGCTTACCAGATTCCTTTGACCCTCCAACCATACGGTGTGGAGGAGTCAAATCGCGCTTTAGGTCTACAATCCGACCTTAGGATGTGGTTGTCCTCTGCTTTCTCTCGCTCTCCTCCGCGGTCAATATTCCATGCGTGGGTATAAAAAGGAATAACTCATCGTATATCTCTTTTAAAAGGTTTATTTGGCCAAAACTTTTCACAGTGCAAACATCATTGTAACACACATTTGCCAGTATCTGTGAAGTGCTCTAAAGGTTGTGCTCGCGGTTAGTGCTATTTGCACTTCCTGCTTACAGACCTGCTGAGCGTGGCCTCTCGCACCGTGTAATCAGCTGACGCGTTTCGTCACTTCCTGTGACGTCATCGGAGGTGTCTCCACGGTGTAAGCGTCAGCCTTTTATATGCATATCATTAGTGGACACCTGTGTTTGCTAAGGGAGGTTACTCGTCCTATGTGATTGAGCGGCCGGTCATGTGACCTTTCTTTCGTTTAAAAACTTGCTTTATTTAAATATATGTTAAAAAATGTGCGGGTGTGTAATTACAATATTAATGTGTAAACAATATATATGTGTAAAAAGATATATAAAATATAGTATATAAAACCAGTGGTTTCTCCGGGGGTGCATACATAGTGAATTTCTATGCTGCTGTTCGGTGCTAAAGTATGCAGGTCGTCTTATGCTAAAGGTAGCTGTATCGTGGACAAGGCAATATTTCC
>BLSH010103245.1:409908-454941 GCA_018402905.1 Glandirana rugosa
ACACATATTCTCTGTCCCTCACTCCACTCCCCATCTCTCTATATAATCCCACAGTCGTCGTCTCTCTACCGACTGGGTCTCTCCTCTACATCTAGCACTTATACTCTCCAGGTCCTTGTTTTGAAACCCCCTGGGCTGTCTCTTTCCTCTCCTCCTCCATCTTAACATTCATTGAGACTCCGACCCAAGTGTGATCAGGCTAAGAGCCTGGCTGTACTTCTCGTGTTCAACGTAATGCAGTGTTTTTGTTACTAAGGGATACTCTCGGCAGAATTGACCAGGCTGTACACAAAAAGTTTCAGCCTCGCTGAAACTTTTTCCAAGGACATGATGAAAACAGGCTGAAACTAGGATGAAGTCTGGTAACTTTCCGTAACTTCAGCCTAGTTTCAGCATAGTTACAGAAGTGACTAGGCTGAAACCGTACGCTGAACACGAGACCCCTAGAACTTCCTCTTGAGGTGTGGTATAAAAATTTCTTTTTTGACCGTACCCCAGGGGGAGGTCCTCGTATGGTGTTCCCCTTAAAATCCGTACCAGACCAAAGGGCCTGGTATGCTCCTGGAGGGGGACCCCATGCCAGTTTTTTCTTTAAAAATATGGTGTGGAGTTCTCCTTCAAGATCCCCAGAGCACAAGTCGCATGCCAAAGTCGGATCAGTGAAGACATTGATACGACTTTGATCCGACTTCAATGCCTTTCAATGGTCTGAAGTAGGATCAAAGTCGGACAAAAGTAGTACAGGAACCTTTTTCAAAGTCGCTCCGACTTTGAAAAACACATGTCGGACCAGTTAAGACGGCTCTCATAGGGAATCATTGTTTTTGTGACGTAATGCAACTTGTGCTCTTCATGTCGGTCCGAGAATCGGACTAGTGTGAACCCAGCCTCAGAGTTACTTACAATTCTACCTCCTCCTCTCCTTTCTCTGTCGGGTCCCCCAAAGTTTTGTTCCTGGACCTCTCATATTCACGATCTACATCTCCTCTCTGGGTCAGCCATCTCTCTGCTGCTGACACCCTAATATATCTCTCTACCCCTCACCTCACTCCTTCAGTCTCCTCACGTATCACTAATTTACTAACCAACATATCAGCCTGGATGTCACACCACTTCCCCAAACTCATTCTATCCAAAACTGAGCTCATAATTTTTCCACCCCCACGTGCCCCTTCCCCTGATCACTCTGTCAAGATCGATGGCACAACTATCAACCCATCCCCACATGCCAAGGTTCTAGGTGCAATCCTAAACTCTGAATTATCCTTTCGGCTCCATGTTCAATCACTGTCCAAATCTTGCTGCCCTTAACCTCCGCAACATCTCCAAAATACATGCCTTTCTAACCAATGACACCACAAAGCTCCTAGTTCACTCTCTGGTCCTCTCTCGCTTCGACTACTGCAACTCCATTCTCATTGGCTTACCTTTTCATAGGCTATCCCCCCTTCAGTCCATTATGAATGCTGCTGCCAGGCTCATTCACCTTAAAAACCGCTCAGTGTCTGCTACTTCTCGGTGTGGGCTGGCTGGGGACGGTGTGCACTGAGCGATCGGGAAGCAGTAAAGAATGTGCTCTGCATGTTACACCACTATTTATATTGCAGCAACGCCAGTACACTGTGTGAGCACCGAGCTTCCAGGGCCCTAGCATGACCACACTGGCTACCAGAGCCCTCCATGTGATGCCTGGGAGGAACCATCACCCCCCCCCAATCCAGGCTATGGCAAGGGACAAGCATGATGCTGCAAGTGGAGTCCGGGACCGAGCTGTCACATTACTCAGCTGGGGGGATAGGAGTCAACAATGGACCACCACCCGGCTTATGACACTGCCAGCAGTCCTATAATCCTGGGGGTCCTATAATCCTGCAGGGGACACCCTGATGTAAGAGGCACGCTGGGGAACACCCTGATGTAAGAGGCATGCTGGGGGACACCCTGATGGAAGGAGGGACTCCGCTGGGGACACCTGGTGGCAGGTGACGTGGCAGGTGACACACTCAGGGCTACCACTGATTCTACATTATGGTGAGTTGAATGATTTCATTTTATATTACAATGTAATAATAGAAATAAAGTGCTTCAATTATCCTAACACCATACCAACCATGGTGCCGGGATGATTGAAGCGCTAACACCAGGCGTTTGGAGTATCTTTACCTGCTGACTGTTAAACTTTCTGGAATACAGATATTGCTATTGTGGTGTAGGATCTGGGCCTGCTGTCCCTCCATCCCTCTTTATTCCTTCCTCCATCCCTCGTTCATCTCAGACTCAAACCACACCCCTTTAAGACGTGCCCCATTTAAGACACGCCCACTATTTAGTCTAAACCACGCCTGTTTTCGAGCGGAGCGTGCCGCATTTCTTCGGGCTTAAGCCCCTGGGCTTTTTCTCACCTAGCAACGCCCCTGTCATGAGTGTTTGCAGTGTGCTCCGGTGCAGAAAAATGTAGCATGCTGTACTTTTTTTTTCTTCTTTTTTGTTTTTTGACATACATGAAACATTTTTTCTACATATGCATTTGTACTGTGTTTATACTGTGTAAAATGCACCTGACTGCATCTGGTGTAAGCCTTCAAAGTGTATTTAAACCCAAAAAGCAAAATGTATTGCAGTTTACCAGTCCTTAGACTGGTTTCTACTCACTCCTCCATTGTATCTATGGAAAAGAAACACAGCCATCCTTGGACAGCAGCATTGCCAACCTGTACAGTGGTAGTGTTAGATGGACTAGTAGATTTAGAGGCAAATATATCTTTATTGATTTTGCAAGACAGAATGAAAATATTAAAGCAGAGGTCCGCCTGAAACAAAAAAAAAATGAAGTCAGCAGCTACACATACTGTAGCTGCTGACTTTTAATAATAGGGCACTTACCTGTCCTGGAGTCCAGCGATGTCGGCACCCGCCGCCGATCTTCGGATCAGGGGTCAGGTGCAGCCGCGTCCATTGCAGGTAAGGGAACCCGGACGTGTAGCATTACAGCTTCACGACGGGCACCTTACTGCACATGTGCTAGGCTCCGCTGCACTCTGCTATTGGCCAGGCGGCCGGTAGCAGAGCGAGGAGGCAGCCAGGCTGCTGACGTCAGCCGCCGCGGCTGCCGGCCCGAGCTTCCGGATCTATGGAAAAGGACACCTGTCTAAAGACAAGTGTCCTATTCCCCCTCCCCCCCAAAAGGTGCCAAATGTGACACCTGAGGGGAGGAGGAATCCAACCAGCGGAAGTTCCACTTTTGGGTGGAACGCCATTTTAACGGTACAATATGTAGGTGAATGGTCTATACATTTATATTGAGTTAACGAGAACTCTACTTTGCTAGGACCGTAACATACAGCAATAGTGGCGTGACCATTCAATAGAAAAAAAAAAGTAAGTAGCATACTGACATATTAAGCAAAAAAGAGCGGAAACAGGAGAGGCAGAAAACAGAGGGAGAAAGAGAGATCTAAAGAAAGAACAAGTTCAGAAAAGTATGATACTGTAGGGATGAAAAGAAGAAGATATTCCCTAGCAGTCCGAGCGTCCAAAAGGGGGGGAGCTACAAGTTACAACATTTTTTTTAAGGTTATCTGATGTAGAGACCTCAATGCAGACATACCAAAGGGTCTTGTATTTTTCAAAAGAATCCGTATCTATGGCTAACATCTCCTCCATCCACATCACATCATTTACTGTAGAAACCCACAGAGCCAAGGAGGGAGGAACATACGATTTCCAATACAAGGGGATCAATTGTCTAGCTGCAGAAAGGAAGAAACGTAACAGGTTCTTTTTTTGAGAGGCTATCGGGCCAGAAAGCATTGATAGAAGTGCTATCTTCAGAGAAAAAGTTGTGCCCAAAAGGGCTGGATTTTACTACATGACCACCATATATGTAAATAATTTCCTTCCAGGGATCCGCATCTCCAACATGTTGGTGCGGATGGGAATATTCTATGTAATGAGAGGTGGTCCCTGTATCACCTGAACAGGAGCTTGTCATTTTTTTCCTGTGCATAACAAGATATAGTGGATTTGTGAGTAAAATGGAAGGAGGTCTGCCATACAGCGGTCGTGAGGTCCTCAGCCAGCTCTCTGGAGTACATCCTAGCACAGGGTGGGAGCTCATCACCAATCGACATTTGTAAGCGTTTATATAATGCACATACCAGATGTCTGGGCGTTTCAGAGCGGGAGCAGAGCCTTTCATATTCAGTCAAGGGCCAGTGCGTCTGTCTGTGTGGACTGGAATAGTCTGGTACAAAAAGTGGGTATGTGGTATGCAGTAAGCCAGTTCCTATCACAATCTGGGATCACAGGCCTCCCAGTGGCTGGGTGCACTATTTGATGCGCCACAGACCAGGATGTTCTGGTCATTGCTCCAACTGTATGCGAGTCCATACCCTGAGGGAATAAGGGGTTATCGAAGAGGGATGTGAGAGGGGATGGGTCTGATGATAGAAGTTCCTGGAGACCATTTTTATACCACATATTTAACGCGTCCCTTGTTAAGGGGGAAGAAAAGTTTAGGTTGGATAAGTTATTTCCATGGTTCCAGAGGAGAGCCCTAAGGTCCAGTGGGGAAAAGTCTTGTTCGACCATTGTCGAGGCCTTGGTAAATGGACGAGGGAACCATTTCAGCATCCGAGTAACGACAGAAGCTATGTGGTATAATTCATAATCAGGTAGTCCCACACCTCCCTCCATTTTGGGAAGTGGGAAGTTATGTCTAATGTGAGAAAGGCCCCTGTTCCATATGAAGCGAATGGATAAGGAATGTAGAGATACAAAAAATCGTTTGGGTATTCAGATGGGAAAGGTCTGGAAAAGATATAGCAATTTTGGGAGTGTATCCATCTTTAAAGTGTTGATGTGCCCAAACCAGGGCATCCCCACTCGGCTAGGTCTTTCCGTATGTTGCCAAGAAGAGGGGGGGAAATTGAGCTCATAGAGTCTCGATAGGTCAAATAGGATGGTAACATCTAGGTATGAAATTCCACTAGCTGACTATTGGAAGGAGAAATTAGAGCGCATTTGGGAGACCATGGCAGTCAGTAAGGATATATTAAAGGCCTCTGTTGAAATTACCCCACTCTCCAAACCGTTGTAATTCGTGTAGTAGAGATGGCAGGGAGAAATGGGGTTGCTGTACATAAACAAGGAGATCGTCGGCATATAATGATGATTTGTGGTTCATGGACAGGGTCGTTCGCCCTGGACCCCACTACAGGGTATAGCCAGCTTCACTCAGGAGAGCAAGGGAGGGCGGACTCTGTCCCAGTAACCTCTCTGCACACCACTCCCAAAGTGTCCTCCCTCCCTTGCTCTCTTGAGTGAAGCTCAATACCATCGATACCATGTAGTGGGGTCAGGGGCGAACACATAGCTGAGTTGTCTCCATTCCATATGTTCGAGGCCCTTTTCATGCCGGATAGTCCCCTGAACGGAGCCTGGTGATCCCGGAGTGGTCAGACTGGGAGAAGTTCCACATACCTCCAACGGGGACCCTGGCAGGGTGAGAAGCCAAAGCGCTCCTTGTGCTTACATTTGGTAAGCAGCATTAATGTTGGTGGAGAATCCTCACTTATTTATTACCACTAGGAGCACTTGGTGTGTTTGATCCATTGGATTTCTCAATTTTATGAACTTTTCTATTTGATGAACCATATTTCTTCACAATATTTGGGATGCCCCAGTTATTTATGGATTGCAATTAGATGTTTTATATCATTTGTTTTACCTGTGGGAACCCAGAAGGTTTCCTTTTTGGTATCATTTGGAATTTATGTGGTATTCATTGCTTCCTTTTGCTTGAGACTAATCGGTTAATTTTCATTTTTTATTTCACACTCACTGATCTGTATGCGGTTCTCATTTTTTAGCGCAGCCTTTCTTTTTTTGTCATGGACACACAACCAATCAAGATGGCCGAAGATGCCAAACCCAGAAAAAGATTAGGCAAAAGATGTCGGCACCAGTGAGGGAGTTGGCATACGTCACATCACAGGAAGGGACATGAGTAGAATTCCACTTTAAGGTATGCATGCTGGATAATCCAAAGGTTTTTTTAGAACCTACTGAATGCCAGGGTCTTATTCCTGGATTGTATCCATGTTGTTGGATTTTCCCCTAATTTCTTAGGGGTACAACAGGACACGATTATACTTTCCCACTCTGATAATTATCAGTAGAACTGGTTTTCTAATACTTTAAAACTTACTGACTAAACCTTTTCTCTGTGATGGCCGCCCAATAGATATTAAATTTGACATTTCATCTGCTGAATTTGCTGAATGCAAATTATTATTATTATATTTTTGAGACTAAAGTTCAGAATTCAAGGACTTGTTCATATATGGGAAATTGCAAACAAGGAGGAAACTTCTATAGTAGGGTAAAGATAAACCATAAATAAAAGAAGCAATAAGGAAACAAATCTATCATATGCAAATCTATGGGTTTATTTAACGTTTTTATTTTCAGTCTGGTGTAAGGGGTCATGTATACTACAGCTTCGCTTCTAAACTTGCATTAGGAGCTTTTGGGGTTTTTTGTTTTTTTTTGCACCATGCACACATTGGCTTTTACAAGAGTTGAGAAGCTGCTACAGGTAGGGGAGGTTCAACCTCCCTCTCCTGAAGGAGGAAGAATTGTGTTCAGGATAGGAACGTTTTGACCGCTAGCTGCAAAACGCGCAACAAAGTGCGATTTTGCTACATTTTGCGTTTTTTTTTTTTCCCCACGGTCGGCAGTCAAGAGTCTGTGTGTAAATGAGCCCTAACATTAATTACACAATTACATGGCATTAACCTCTGCTTTACTGAATGTCTGTAAAATTCACTTTTTGTTTAACATATATCTATAATGGGATTGATTAACCTTCCTGTTTTGTCTAATCAGAAGTTTGATGTTATCTTTATGGCCTTGAACATTCGCTGCCCATACATGGGTAATTTTTTTTATTTTTGTTCAACCAGCATGTTTAGCGAAAAAGTGACTTGATTCCCTCAACCACACATTTGAGGTGGATGGAGGGATCCTCCCCACTGCATTATTGTATTCTGGCAGCAGGTCAGCGTTGCAGCCTTTTGCCTGCGGCCCTGATAGAGCAGCAAAAATTGGACAGTTGAACAGAAGTTGATGGACAGATTGACTTCTGTTTAACCACAGTGACCACACATGGAGCGAAATTTGGCCAAAAGTTTGTATACCCTCTCAGAAAATGTGACATATTGGCATTGAAAATATGACTGATCATGCCAAAAAGCTGTCTTATAGTTAAAGGTTAAGTTCACCTTTTAAAAAAAAATAATAAATTCACTTTTTTTTACAGGTAAACTACATGTCCCATGAGGCATTGCAAGGCTGACAGTTACAAGCATGACTCCCAAAGGCAGAGGCATGATTGGACTTGTAGTTCCGCAACAGCTGGAGGGCCACTGGTTAAGCACCCATGCTCTAGGCATTGCACCAGCGATCAGCAGATTGCTGGTGCCATGCAGGTCTCCTGCAGACCGGGGAATATGGGTGTAACATGTTAGGAAAGGTGAATTTATCCTTTAGCCTAGGTTCACAATGATGTGATTTGGCATGCGATTTGCCAAATCGGCAGCAATTGCTGGCAATGGCTCTGTCCGAATCAATGCGACGCCACACGACTTCCTAAAAGTAGTTTCTGTACTACTTTTGGCAACTTTGGTGTGCGATTTCCATAGACATCTGTGCAGAAACCAGCACAGATGTCTCTGAAATCACCCCTAAAGTCGGGACTGACATGCAGGAATGAAATTGTGCGAGTTCAGCTGAACTTGCACAATTTCATTCCTGCTGTCTGTGTGAACCCAGGCTTAAGGATAGTGATCATATGAAGCCAGTTATTATCACATAGTTGTTTGGCTCCTTTTTAAATCTTAATAACAGAAAACATCCAAACAGCCCTGATCAAAAGTTGACATGCCTTGGAACAGACACACATGTTAAAATGACAATTAAAGGTTAATTTTCCACCTCTGTGGCTTTTTAAATTGCAATTAGTGTCTGTGTATAAATAGCAAATGAGTTTGTTAGCTCTCACATGGATGCATTGAGCAGGCTAGATACTGAGCCACGGGGAGCAGAAAAGAACTGTCAAAAGACCTGCGTAACAAGGTAGTGGAACTTTATAAAGATAGAAAAGGATATAAAAGATATCCAAAGCTTTGAATATGCCAGTCAGTACTGGTCGATCACTTATTAAGAAGTGGAAAATTCAAGGATCTCTTGATACCAAGCCAAGGTCTAGTAGGCCAAGAGATTGCAGCCACAACTGCCAGAATTGTTTGGGATGCAAAGAAAATCCCACAGGTAACCTCCGGTGAAATATGGGCTGCTCTGGAAAAAGACGTTGTGGTTGTTTCAAGAGACACAATACAACGATACCTGAACAAAAATGAGCTGCAATGAAAGCTGCGCATGGGACGCTCTTGGATCTTCCAGCACGACAACGATCCTAAACAGAAGGCCAAGTTGACCTGTCAGCGGTGACAGCAGAAAAGGGCGAAGGTTCTGGAGGGGCCTGATCTTAATATCATCAAGCCAGTCTGGGGCGATCTCAAACGTGCAGTTCATGCAAGACGACCAAAGACTTTGCCAAGATGAATGGGCAGCTATTCCTCCTGCAAGAATTCGGGGCCTCATAGACAACTATTACAGAAGACCGATTGCTGTCATTGATGCTAAAGGGGGGCAATACACAGTATTTAGAATTATGGGTATGCAGACTTTTGAACAGGGGTCATTTCATTTGTTTACTTGTTGCTATGCTTTGTTTTATAATTGTGCCATTCTGTTATGGCCTACAGTTGAATATTAATACCATAAGAAATAAAAGAAATGTGTTTTGCCTGCTCACTCATGTTTTCTTTAAAAATGGTACATGTATATTGTATTACCAATTCTCCAAGGGTATGCAAACTTTTAAGAACAACTTTAGTGAAAGGGCCTGCCTGATTGCATACAGATTGAAGGCGTTAACCTTTGACCTCATATTATATGGTTTTGGTAAATCTAAAGGATAATTGTATAAAGGATGGCCAGCCTAAAGCCCCGTACACACGATCCGAAAATCGGACGACAGATCGTCCGTTTTTTTTTTGCATGCTAATCTCAGATCGAATCGGAAGAATGTACTAAAGTCACAAAAATTCTCGTACGACAGAATAAAAAATCTGAAGTGATGTCATGTGTTGTAGTGTATTTGTATTGTATTGTCGGACGACAACTGTACTGATTAAACGAAAATCGTACGATCGGGCACCATGCGATCAAAATTTTCATGCTTGTCCGATCGAATATTATCTGATAAACTGTCGTGATCGGCTCTCGTAAGCTGTGTACTAACGATCCGATTATCGTACGATTGCATCGTATGCGGTATTTTTCGTCTGATTTTCGGATCGTGTGTACGGGCCATTAGATAGATATAATGGTAAATAATAAAAATACAATAAAACATGATAAAATATTTTTGTATGTGTAGTACAATCTAATAGATTATAATTGATTAATAAAAAGTTCCTTTATAAATAATAAGAGTGACTATATTCAAAAGCACATATGTTTATATAGCATGAGATTACAAACCGAGGGCAATCAGTGGGGTGAGAAAAAAAGGGGAAAGGAGAAAAAAGAAAAAAGGGAGAGAAAATGACGTGATACAGAATAATAATGGTAACAAAATAACAATGATAATGACAATAAATAATATTAATAGTTTTTGAGAAGTCCTTTGTTTATAATGTCCCCCCAATGTAGATCCAACCTCAATCATGATGTCTTCCTCCGCCGCCAACCTGGTAGAGAAAAAAAACGCTCCTCCCCGACAAATTCTCCCGCTATTCTGTCAGCTCCCATGTCTGACAGTTCTTGTATAGCTATGGGATGTGGTCATGCGGTGACGTAACCCGGAGACCCTGCTATCTCGTGATGAGGTCTACATCACCGCATGGCCACGCCCCATAGCTATATAAGAACTGTCAGACAAGGGAGCTGACAGAATGGTGGGAGCATTCGTCGAAGGAGGAGCTTTTTTTTTTTTTCCAGCGGGTCAGCGGCGGCGGCGGAGGAAAACATTGTGATTGACGTTGGAGCTACCACGGGAAGACATTAGTGATTTTTAATAAAGGACTTGTCAAAAGCTGTCTCATATTTTTACTACACTACACTGGGTTTTGTTTGGAATGAATGGGTAGGGGTACTCTGTACCCCATACTCATTCACATGGGAGGGTGGGATCTGGGGGCTTTGGGGTGAGCCCCCCCCCTGCTCCAAAGCACCCACCCCCCCCCATGTTGAGGGCATGTGGCTTGGTATGGTCCAGGAGGGGGGGCACTTGATTGCCCCCCCCCCTTTCCTGACCTGCCAGGCTGCATGCCCCACACCATGTTTGTGTTAAATGTTGGTGTTGGGTTCCCCCTTAAGATCCATACCAGACCCAAAGGGCTTGGTATGGATTCAGGGGGGGGGAACCCCACATGGTTTTTGTTTTTATAAATCTGGTGTACGGGTTTCATCCATTCCAGTGCCGAAAACTTGTGACTTATGATTTGTGTTCACACTATAGAATTCCACTATGACAACACACAATCTCTGCGGGGCAGTACCTAATAGGACCTAGCCAAGACTGCATTGGCAGGCAGGGCAGAAGTTTAGGAACTTTTTATTATACATGGAAAAGTATTTCTGAAGGCCAGCATTGTGATATGTGGTGGCCTTCAGAATAAAGCCAAGCCATAAGTGAATATTTTTTGAAGCGCAACAATAAAATCAGGCATATTTTGCCATGGGAGATGTATGGTATATCTCAGTGGCGGCTAGTGCTCCATCGGTCAGGCCTGGTTGGTCACGGAAATCCGCACCATGCACCATAAGGGTTGCGGGGTGCGCTGCATACTGAATGCAGGGTTGCGGGGTGCGTTACGTATTGAGTGCAGGGTTGTGGGGTGCGCTAGGTACTGATTGCAGGGTTGTGGGATGCGCTACGTACTGCGTGCAGGTTTGAGGGGTGCGCTACGTACAGAGTGCAGAGTTGAGAGGTGCACTATGTACAGAGTGCAGGGCTGAGGCGTGCGCTATGTACAGAGTGCAGGGTTGCGGGTGCGCTACATAAAGGGTGCAGGGTGCACTGCGCACAGAGTGCAGGGTTGAGGGGTGTGCTACGTACTGAGGGGAGGGAAGAGCAGGGGGGTGGAGGGGGAGAGAAGGGGGAAGAGGAGGAGGGGGGAGAGAAGGCGGGGATGGGGAGAGAGGGAAGTGAAGTGAGAGACACCCCTAACCCTGTCTGCAGTCCCTGTCTGGATGGGGGTGCCTGTGCGCCCCTAATGGACGGACCACTACTGGTATATCTGGTGAACCTGTCCAGTGTTGAGCAGATTCTGGACCAAAGTGCTGGAATCCTACATACGTTATTCAATTGCCCTTTCCCAAGAGACCCTTGGTTTGCACTTCTACTCAAAAATCCTTGCACCAGCCCTGAGTTTAATTGAGGTCTAGGGAGGATGGAAGGTGTGACACCCTAGGCAAAGCCTCATTTTGCCGCCACCTTTGGCTCCGCCCCTTCCTCCACCCCCTTTGCCCTGCGCATGTATACGGTGGAGTTGGCAGGGGTCACGAGTGTGTAATGCACAGAATACAGGGATCAGGAGTGTGTAATGCACAGAATGCAGGGGTTAGGAGTGTGTAGTGCATAGAATGCAGCGGTCTGCATTGTTTTAATACATTCTTTTACTACATAAAGAGTGCAGGGTTGCAGGGTGCACTACATAAAGAGTGCACGGTGGCAGGGTGCGTTATGTATTGAGTGCAGGGTTGCATGGCACTCTACATATTGAGTACAGGATTGCGGGGTGCGCTACGTACTGAGTGCAGGGTTGCGTGGCGCTCTACATACTGAGTACAGGATTGCGGGGTGCGCTACATACCGAGTGCAGGGTTGCGGGGTGCACTACGTACTGAGTGCAGGGGTGCGCTACATACTGAGTGCAGAGTTGTGGGATGCGCTACGTACAGAATGCAGGGTTGAGGGTGCGCTATGTACAGAGTGCAGGGTTGGGTGGTGTGCTGCATACTGAGTGCAGGGGTGCGCTACGTACTGAATGCAGGGGTGTGCTATGTACTGAGTTCAGGGTTGCGGGATGCGCTATGTACTGTGTGCAGGGTTGAGGGATGCGCTATGTACAGAATGCAGGGTTGAGGGGTGTGCTACATACAGAGTGCAGAGTTGAGGGGTGTGCTAGGAACAGAGTGCTGGGTTGAGGGGTGCGCTATGTACAGAGTGCAGGGTTGAGGGGTGCGCAAAGTGTAGGGTTAAGGGGTGTACTATGTACAGAGTGCAGGGTTGAGGGGTGCGCTACGCCCTGAGAGGGGGAGAGGAGGAGGGGGAGAGGGAAGTGAAGAGAGAGAGACCCCTAATCCTGTCTGCAGTCCCTGTCTGTGGGAAGGTGTACAGACAGGGACAGTACCTTCCATGCCAGCAGTAGGCAGGGCCCACTCTCATAGCTGGGTGAGGACAGGAGTTCATGTAGGATCTGTTTGCAGGCAGATGCAGTTGTCCCTGGCTGCCTGCACCTCCCATCTGTCCTCATTCCCTGTCCCCCGGTCAGCCTGTTTATAGTCCATGGGAGGTCCTTGGAGCTCTTCTCCCTCCAGGCTGGAGGGCTCCATGGCACCTTTGCTGCTCTTCATCCCCGCTGCCTCCTGGAGCCGGTGTTCTGCTGAAAACTCCAACTCGCCAAAATCTCCAACCACGTCACTTCCGGTGACTCTACGGCAGCAACAATTGGAGATTTGGACGAGCCACTGTTTTCACAGACCACCGGCAGTCTATACGCTACGGTACACGCTATGAGTAAACATTGTTAGTCCGCCCGCTACTAACCAACAACATGGCCGCTTCCAAGGCAGTGACAACTTTTTTCCTCCTTACCGGGTGTTCTGTGAAAACAGGCAACTGATCATTTACCTTAGTGTATTGCTTGCCAGTGTTCTGTGAAAACAGCAACTCGTCCAAATCTCCAATTATTGCTGCTGTGGAGTCGCCAGAAGTGACGTGGTTGGAGATTTTGGCGAATTGGAGTTTTTGGCAGAACACCGGGTGCTGTCCTGCTCCCCGCACCTGCTGCCACCTGGCTCTCCATGCTCACCCAGGGCAGCACCCGATTAGTCAGTGTGCCTTTGGGCCACAGAGTGCCAGTGGGGAGAGGCGGAATCGCCAGCACTGACAGGGAGAAGTGCGCAGCACAGGCTGAAAAAAAGCCCCGCTGGTGCCCATGCCAAGTGCTGGAATGGCCGGGGCAGTTCAGGGCTATGTCCGCACCCCCATAGCGACATTAGTGAGCGCCTCCGAGCGACGTTCTAGGCTGGTGCTTACCTTGCCTATAGGTAGCGCCGGCCCTGACTGCCAAAACACTTCGTCCCCATGTTGATGTGGACAAAAGGGCATCTTCTCCAAATCCCTGGCCTGATGGTTGTAGATTTCTTATCAGAATATACAAAGGAAAAAAAGATATTGGGACTTTAAAAGGGCTGAAACCTCCTCCTAGAATGACTAATCATACAACATGATATTTTAAAACATTAATTTTATTGTAATCCTTTAAAATGTCTAATATGGAGATAGACACTTCATAAAAACATATTGTTGTACAGCATCATTTTTGTAAACTTTACACACTCCCCCCTCTCCAAAATATAGTATACCCTCTGTAGACAGATGTCATAAACAATCATGCAAAACAGTAATTCAACAAATGAAAAGATACACAACCCAACGCGTTTTGCCTTGTCGGCTTCTTCAGGGGTTTTTTGGAAGGGAATGAGTACAGTAGAATTGCTGTAAAAGAGATAAATAGATACACATAATATACATTCATAAATATACCTGAATTTACAATCAATATCATGATAATGTAACTTCTGTTACAAATAAAGCTTACTGAAGCAAAAAAAAAGAAAGTGTTACAGCACAATGCCGTGCATGTTAAACTACAACACAGCATGCCAATGAGCTGTAATGTACGTGCATTTACCTGTGCTCAGCGCACACATTGTAGTGGGAATGGACCCTAAGCACTTGTTCACATTGACTGCGGCTTCGAAATCGAGCAACTTCATCTGAAATCGCACGATTTCAAAGCAGCATGTCAGTCCGACTTTGGGTGCAACTTTGAAGACATCTGTGCGGCTTCATGCACAGATGTCTATTCAAGTTGCACCAAAATTGCCAAACTGATTTGAACAGTGCGATTGCCGGCATTGGATGTGACTTGACAGATCAACTTACATGACAAGTCGCTCCAATATGAATGGGGGCTAAATCATCACTGCAATTTCGTGTGACTACTGAAGTCAGATTTGCCTGTTCTCCTATCTCAGATAATTACTAACATATGAGGAAGTAAGGTTAAAGTATCTTGTTTGCTTAACTGACACAAGGCAATCTCATATAAAGCTACAAGCAAGTAAGCTGAAAGCATCCAAATACATTTCCTTATTACTGTCTGTCTGTCACTCACACGCTGTGCAGACCAAGATGGAGAGAGTGTGTCCTGAGTTCTCTGGTCAGAAAACCTGCGGTTCCCTCTGGAGATTACGGACTTCTCAGTGCCTCATAATCATCCTACTGCTGGTAAGTGTAAGAATTTCCATCTCTAACTGCACTGCATAAGGCCTGATTCACATCTATGCATTTTTAGTGCTCTTTGCATTTTGCAGATTTGCACTGCAGCCCATTTAACATGGTTTCCTATGGAACACGTTCTGTAGTGCAAAAAGCACTAAAAATGAATAAGTGTGAATCCAGCCTTAAAGGAGATCTTTAGACTGGGTTCACGCTATTCAATTCGCAAAAGCAGATTTTGACCGGCTCTCATATCTCCGCTACGGCTCTGGTGGTCCTGTGCGTCTTTTGGTCAGTTTCAGGTCCGAATTCAGCCAAAAATTCAGGCTGAGATCAGACCTGCAACAGTGAACCAGGATGCACTGGACCCCTGCATGCGGCGATATTTGAACCCAGCCTTAGGCTCCTTTCACACTGAGGCGCTTTACGAACGCTATTTAGCTAAAAATAGCATCTGTAAAGCACCTCAAAAATCCCCCCCAATCCACCCCTATGTGAACGCCCTGAGTGCCTTCACACTGGGGCGGTGCGCTTGTGGGACGTTACAAAAAGTCCTGCAAACAGCATCTTTGGCGCGGTGAGGGGAGCGATGTATACACCGCTTCTCCACTGCCCCTGACATTGAAATGAATGGCAAGCGCTTCCAAAGCAGCTGCACACAGCCTCGGTAGCACGGAGCGCTGGCACTTTTAACCCCGTTTTAACCCCTTGTGGGGGGTTAAAAGCACTGCACTCCCGCCTGCATAGCAGAGCCACATTGCTGGTAAAACTCCGATAAAGCTAGCTGGGTTTTACCACGACCGCGGCACAGCCTGCAGAGTGAAATTAGCCTAAGTGGGGCACACACTATAAGAAAATCGGACAAACGTTCATCGTGATTTTTCTCGTCGTTTCACAGCAAATCGGAACCGATGAAAGAAAATTTGTACGAAAATTCTTTTATTGCTGTTTATTGCTTCTGATTATGCGCAGTCTTTATTTTCTGATTTTTCTTGTATGAAAATGGTACACATTAACTGAAAATTGCTCGTTCTTTTCCCATCTGAGAAAAATTTTGGAGTTTGTCCCTCTGAGAATTTTTGTATGAAAATTCTGAATCGGCTGTCGAAAGTTGTGTACACGCTAAATGAAAATCGTACGAAAATTCTTTAGATGAATATGTTCACCCGATTTTCTTATGCCGTGTACGAGCCTTTAGGGAGGATGGAGGTTGTCATTTCAGACCTCTTGATTGAAAAATATTAGGTTTCCCATCTGTCAGGTGGATTCAACATTTTTCTAGATCTGCTTGGTTGTTCCAGGACTGTATTCTGAAATATCAAAGCCAGACAGTTATATTTTCAGAAACTGGTCGGCAACAGCATCCATTCCCTGATATTTTTCTCAGCACCGGTTTTCTTTAGGGCTGAAACACAAATTTGTGCTTTGGTAACAAATTAAATGGGCTGCCTTAACCTAAAGCATGATAACGCATGACACAACAGGCATTGACGCAGCGCACAAGAACAGACGGGTCTGATAAGGTCCTTAGACACAGTAAGGAAAATTTTAATTAAAATATATTTTAGGACATATAACCGATTACATATTTATGGGTATACTTCCACTTGATATAGCAAAATATCGATCTGTGTGCAATTAAGTAGGCTATATTCACATTTGTTTTGCCTATACATTAACATTCCCTACAAATGCTATTATATCATGGCACTTCCCACACCAACATTTTGGCTTCTCTCTCACTCTCTCTAATGTTTGATGGACAGAGCTACTTGAACTTGAAACACTTGGAATGGGTCGTAGGGCACCTCTTTGGGATCAGGTGATTCTAAAAGTCCCCAGGTATGGTCATTGATACTTTCCAATTACTTTGGTACATTTGCAGACAGGTAAAGCTTTAAGCTGAGCCACCTGTAATGACCCAATCACATCACTTGTGATGCAGTAACTACACACATTAGACCCAATACACACTATTAGATTTTCTGCAGATTTTTGTCTTCAGATTTACCAAAACCATATAATATGAGGTCAAACCTTAGGAGTTTTAATGTGTATGCAGTCAGGCAGGTCCTTGCACTACATGGATTTTGGTAAATCTGAAGACAAAAATCTGTAGAAAATCTAATAGTGTGTATGGGGTCCAAAGATGGATCAAAATTCACCCAGGGACTGGCTGAACTTCAATTAGGGTTGCCACCTCAACCCTTTAAGGCTGGGTTCACACTATCCGACACAAAATTGGTCAGACTTTTGATCCTACTTTGCCCTGCAACATCGGTCCTACTTTGGTCCTACTTCCATCAGACTTGAATGAACAAGATAAGATTTTGCTCTGACTTTGAGATAGTGACGGATGATTAGAACAAGGATCCAACTTTGATCCTACTTCAATGATATTCAATGGGCTGAAGTAGGACCAAAGTCGGACCAAAGTAGTACAAGAACCTTTTTCATAGTGGGACCGACTTGTGTCGGACCAGTGAAGACGGCTCTCATAGGGAAACATTGATTTTGTGACGTAATGCGACTTGTGCTCACAATGTCGGTCTGTTTGTCGGACAAGTGTAAACCCAGCCTAAAACCGAACACACATTAATTACACAGGTTCTGTGGCTGATTAAGGAGGTAATTGAACTCACTTAAGCCTCGTACACATGGGACGACGATCGCACGTACGACCGTGTTGAATCGTATGTTGGCTGTTGTATGCAGCATACTGACTGCACTACACAATCGTACGTCCGGGGAAAGAACGTGCAGGTGCATGTAATTAGCATCCAGCCATTCCTGACTTTGAGCATGTGTGTTTTGCACAATACAACTTGTTGTACCAACTGCTCTGTACACACGATACAACGGTCGTATGCGAGCTTGTTGGTACGACCAAGTTTTCTAGTCTGCTCATACAACTCCCTTGTATGACCGTCGTATGTTTGACTGTTCAAATCGCGCATACGAACTAACGATATCGCATACAAAGGTCGTGAGTACGACCTGTTGAATGCGATCGTTGTCCCGTGTGTACGGGGCATTCGTGTCTTTCCTGCATTTAATTAGCCTCAGAATCTGTGTAGTTCATATGTGTTCGGGTTTAAAGGGATGAGGCGGCAACCCTAATTTCAATCCATCTATGGCTGGTCATTATAGAGAGCAGTTGATCGACTGATCCACTGCTAATGAACAGGCTTGCTGGAAAACTTTAGTCCAATCAGCCAATAGGCTGACTCCTCTGCTGTCAGAATGCAATGACACAGCAGGGAGAATTCCCCCATCCACGTCAAATGTGTGAAGGGGGGAATCTGTTCAGATTTTTTTTTTTGTTCCGCCTGCTGGTGGAATGAAAAAACTGAGCAATGTATGGCCAGCTTTACATTCCTTGGTGCATTGTGATGTCATTCCTTATTAATGGCACCTTTGCCATATGTTTTTTTTATACTTAAATGATACTTATGATAAAATAGAGTTATGCTATGATTCCTT
This sequence comes from Glandirana rugosa, assembly GCA_018402905.1. NCBI lineage: Eukaryota > Metazoa > Chordata > Amphibia > Anura > Ranidae > Glandirana > Glandirana rugosa. The sequence continues at coordinate 428,033 of BLSH010103245.1, forward strand.
GGTCTCTCTCCAGGGCCAGATTATGAGCATCATGGCCCTGGTGCTGAGGAATTTGGTGGGCCCGTGATTTACATATCAATCATGTTTACACACACAGAGCAGGGCTGGGCAGCATCAATGACTCACTGGGCTGGGCCTATCTTAAGGTAGGGGCCTAGAGCTACAGCTCCAATAGCCCCTATGTTAATCCAGCCCTGTCTCTCTCCTTCTCTGAGTTATATTGAGATGTGGATCCACTCTTCCTGGCTGGAGATGCAGCAGTAACGTTAACATTGGTTGACCTACCTTAGTATAGGCTTAGAGGTTCCACGGCAGTGGGTGAGTGCATACCCTGGTGGGGGCACAGATGGTGAATTTGTGGGTGCACGGAGCACTATTTTTGAAGATAACCCTATAAGGATAGAAACCACGACATAGGGACTTTGAATATGAATTTGATGGACTTTGATGCACTTTATGGATTTATTTTTTCTGCACTTTAATCAGAAACCAAGGCACTTTACTTACACTGAAGTCTCTTTTCCTATGTATTGCTGTTCGCCCCCACTATAGTACAGTGGAACCTTGGATTACAAGCATAGTCCGTTCCAGGAGAATGCTTGTAATCCAAATCACTTGTATATCAAAGCAAGTTTCCCCATAGGAAAAAATGGAAACTCAGATAATTTGTTCCACAGCACTGCTTGCAAATGCAGTAGTGTATGTGACCAGAGGTGCGGGGGTGCCTGGTGTATGCAATACCGTATGTGGCCAGAGGTGTGGTGGTGCTGGTGAGCCTCAGAGGCCCTCGGAAACCATCGGAAATGCTCGGGTACTGTTTACACTTTTGTTATTTCCAATGGCTTCCGAGGGCCTCCGAGGCTCACCAGAGCCCCCGCACCTCTGGCCGCATGCAAATAGGCTTAATTCTGCTCGTTTTGTGAGACAACGCTTGCAAACCGAGTCAGAATTTTTTTTCAAAAAAATGCTCATCTTTCAAAATGCTCATTAACCGCGTTACCCATGAACCAAGGTTCCACTGTACTTTGCACATAGAAAGGATAAGCACAGCTTTTTCAAAAGTCCAACTGAATGAGACTACCACTAGCTAATATAAACTATTGTATGTATTTAAAACGTTGTTCTTGTATAATGTTTGTAATGCATGTGAATGGGAACTGTTACATAAGTTCAGTACACTTGCAGGCTCTTCTTCCTGCTCAGTACAGTGGCTGTGCTTTACTGTTTTCTTTTGCTCAGACTGTTTGAATGGAGTAATCCTTGTCCAGCATTGGTCCACTAGAGCGAGAATCTAACAGCATGTACATAAAATACAATCTTTTTTGGCAGCTTCTGTAGTGCTTTTTTTGCAGGAAATGTTCCTTTTATTTGAATTGAATTTTTTTTTTTTTTAACAAAGATTCATTTACATGTGTTTTGCATGTTCGCATGCGTTTATGTACATCTGCAGTGTGTTTGCAGTGTGTTTCGGTGCAGAAAAATGTAGCATGCTGTGCTTTTACATATGCATTTGTACTGCATTTATGCTGCGCTTTAAATGCACCTGACTGCATCTAGTGTAAACAAGCCTTTAAAGTGTCATCTAAATGACTAATCTGGTTTCTACTCACTCCTCCATTGTATCAATGGAAAAGTAACACAACCATCCTTGGACAGCAGCATTGCCAACCTGTAGAGTGGTAGTGTTAAGCCTCGTACACATGGTCGTATGAAAACGGTCGTACGACAGCTTGTTGTCCGATCGTTAGTACGCGCGATTAGAACAGCTGACGTACTACAGAAATTGGATGAGCAAACTAGAAAACTTTGGTTGGACCAACAAGCGGTCGTACGACCGTTGTGCCATGTGTACAGAGAAGTTGGTCCAACAAGTTGTATGTGCAAAACACGCATGCTCAGAAGTCAGGAACGCCCGGAAGTGTCCGTTCGTGTAAACCTACGTTCCTAATTCACAAATCACATTCACCTGAACTCCCTCTTTGTACGTTCGTAGCACGTCACTACGTTCGGCTTGGTTGTACGATCGCTTAGTGCATGTCAGTACGCGAGATACAACAGCCAACATACGATTTGGGCTGTTCGGTCATACAACCGTCTCACCGTGTGTACAAGGCTTAAGATGGACTAGTAGGTTTAGATGGACTCTGTGACTTACAAATGAAAGCTAAACTCCAGCTAACACTGTAAGCAATTGGATACATTTTTTTTTCCTTTTGGGATAAAGGTTGATTATTTTGGCATCCCCAGCAGCCGTAAGTGCTGATCATTTTGGCATACCCTGCAGCCTTAAATGATTAGTCTAAACCCTTGAAGTACCATTTTGCTGGAAAGCTTAGTATGATAAAGGAAATGTAAAAATAACAGACTTACTGGCAGGATCAACAGGTACTACAACTTTGTTACGGAGGAAAAAAGGAAGACTGTTGTGTTACTGGTATTGACAGAGTGCATCATACACTATATTGTCAAAAGTGTTGGGACACCTGCCTTTACATGAACTTTAATGGCATACCAGTCTTAGTCCGTAGGGTTCAATATTGAGTTGGCCTACCCTTTGCAGCTATAAGAGCTTCAACTCTTCTGGGAAGGCTGTCCACAAGGTTTAGGAGTGTCTATGGGAATGTTTGACCATTCTTCCAGAAGTGCATTTGTGAGGTCAGGCACTGATGTTGGATGAGAAGGCTTGGCTCGCAGTCTTCTCTCTAGTTCATCCCAAAGGTGTTCTATTGGGTTGAGATCAGGACTCTGTGCAGGTCAGTCAAGTTCCTCCACCCCAAACTCGCTCATCCATGTCTTTATGGACCTTGTTTTGTGCACTGGTGCGCAGTCATGTTGGAACAGGAAGGGGCCACCCCCAAACTGTTCCCACAAAGTTGGGAACATGAAATTGTTGAAAATGTCTTGGTATGCTGAGGCCTTAAGAGTTCCCTTCAATGGAACTAAGGAGCCAAGCCCAACCCCTGAAAAACAACCCCACACCATAATCCACCTCTACCAAATGATTTGGAACAGTGCACAAACCAAGGTCCATAAAGACATGGATGAGCGAGGTTTGGGGTGGAGGAACTTGACTGGCCTGCACAGAGTCCTGACCTCAACCCGGTAGAACACCTTTGTGATGAATTAGAGCAGAGACTGTGAGCCAGGCTTTCTCGTCCAACATCAGTGAGGTCAGGTCTCTGCAGGCTGGTGAATTTCCTCCACCCCAAACTCGCTCATCCGTGTCTTTATGGACCTCACAAATGTGCTTCTGGAAGAATGGCCAAAGATTCCCATATACACTCCTAAACCTTGTGGACAGCCTTCCCAGAAGAGTTGAAGCTCTTATAGCTGCAAAGGGTGGGCCCAACTCAACATTGAACCCTATGGACTAAGACTGGGATGCCATTAAAGTTCATATGCGTGTAAAGGCAGGTGTCACAATACTTTTGACAATATAGTGTATGTGTAACTTTCACCCATAGTTCCACGTTAAATCCCACCTCCAGCATTTTTCTTTTTCTTTTTAAAGAATCTCTCCCCCCTTTAAGATGGGGGACAATGGATCATTTTTTTAGAACCTACTGTATGCCAGGGTCTTCTTCCTGACTGTATCCACGTTGATGGAATTTCCCCTAATTTCCGATGGATACAACAGACACGATTATACTTTCCCACTCATGGTTATCAGTAAAACAGGTTTTCTAAAACTTTAAAAATTACCGACTAAACCTTTTCTCTGTGATGGCCGCCCAATAGATATTAAATTTGACATTTCATCTGCATGTTTTTGCTGAACGCAAATTATTATTATTACATTTAAAAATACCCAACTACGTTATTTATTGAGCTTAAAGTTCAAAATTCAAGTAAATGTTCAGATAAGGGAATATTGAAACAAGGAAGAAACCTTTTGTATGTAGGATAAACAGTATATAAAAGGAGCAATAAGGAAACAAATCTATCATATGCAAAGTGCAGGAAACTAGTGGAGGGAATTATATCTATGGGTTTATTAAACATTTTTATTTTCAGCCTTGTGTAACATGAATTACACAGAATTACCTCTGTTTTACTGAATGTCTGTGTAAAATTCATCCTTTTCTTTAAGGTACAGTATATCTATAATGAGACTGACTAACCTTCCTGTTGTGTCTAATCCGAAAGTTGATGTTATCTTTATGTCCTTGGCCATTCTGGTCTTAACCACTTAAGAACCGAGCCTCTTTTTGGAGTTCGGTGTTTACAAGTTAAAACCATTTATTTATTTTTTGCTATACAATTACTTAGAACCCCCAAACATTATATATATTTTTTTCTCTAACACCCTAGAGAATAAAATGGCGGTCGTTGCAAACTTTGTCACACCGTATTTGCGCATCAGTCTTACAAGTGCGATATATTTTTTTTTTTAAATTCACTTTTTTTGAGTTAAAAAATAAGACAACAGTAAAGTTAGCCCAATTTTTTCCATGTTGTTAAAATAATGTTACGCCGAGTAAATTGATACACAACATGTCATGCTTCAAAATTGCGCCCGCTCGCAGAATAGCGAAAAACTTTGCAACTTAAAAATCTTCATTGGCGACGTTTAAAAATTCCTACAGGTTGCCAGTTTTGAGTTAAAGGAGCCCTAGTGCTAGAATTATTGCTCTCACTCTAACTATCGCGGTGATACTTCACATGTGTGGTTTGAACACCGTTTTCATATGCGGGTGGGACTTACGAATGCATTTGCATTTTTTAAAAATCATTTATTTTATTTTTTATTTTTACACTGTCCTTTTAAAAAAAAAATGATCACTTTTATTCCTATTACAAGAAATGTAAACATTCATTGTAATAGAAAAAAGCATGCCAGGATCTCTTAAATATGAGATCTGGGGTCAAAGAGATGACAGCAAAACGGGCACGGGGGGGGGGCACCTCTCCCGCCACCGATAAAAGTGATCTCGCAGCGAATCCACCGCTGAGACTACTTTTATCAGACACAGAAATGGCCACAGGAGAAAAAAAAACGGAGTTATGGCAGCTATCTGTTACCATAACAACGGAGTTCCACTTCAAAGGACCGCTGTAAAATTACGGAGGGCGGTCCGGAAGGGGTTAAAGAGGAACTGCAGTCTGCTCACATCATTATAAAAACATCTTTGCCATTCTGAAGCTTCCCTCCAACCACTCTGCATATTTTATATATACTGTGATTATGTACTTGCTAAATATGCTGCAGAAATCTCCCTCCACTAAGTCTGGCTGCAGCCATTTTATCTGTGGGTAGCTGAAGCTGCTGCCTGTTCACTTCCTGGATTTACACAGACACACAAAGGCACACCTCCAGCTCTGCAGCCCTCCCGCTTTCATTGGCCCTCTTGTGACTCATCCCCCTCCCTTCCTCTTCCTCTCAGGAGAGTGAGAGAGAGAGCTGTGCATGATGTCATAAGCCTAGGTTAATGACCAGACAAGAAACAGGAAGTGGGCTGTATAAGGTATTTACTGTCAGAAAAAAGTTTTACTATCCAAAGTTAAAACAACAAGGTGAAGTTATCCTTTAAGGATATCGATAATACGAAACCATGTATTATCACGTAATTGTTTGCCTCCTTGGGATACAAAGAAAAACCCACAGGTAACCCCCAGTTAAATACAGGCTGTGCTCTGGAAAAAGATGGTTGTTTCAAGGAGCACAATACGACGATACCTGAACAAAAATGAGCTGCGTAGTCCAGTTGCCAGAAAGAAGCCTTTACTGTGCCAGTGCCACAAAAAATCCTGGTTACAATATGCCTGACAGTAGCTTCTTACGCCGCACAGCTTCTGGCAAACTAATCTGGAGTGACAAGACCAAAGTAGAGCAACAAGCATACCATCCCCACTGTGAAGCATGGTGGTGGCTCACTGATGTTTTGGGGTGTTTGAGCTCTAAGGCACCATTCACACCTAAGCGTTTTGTAGCTTGAATATGCTTGAAGCCTGAAGCTACAAAACGCTGGAGGGGGAAAAAAATCAATTCTCTATGGAGAAGGTTCACATCTCCACTCAAAAATGCCTGAAGCTGAAACAAGTCCTGGAGGTATATTCCGGCGTTTGTATCCCATAGAAATTAATGGAAACGTGCGATTTGGGCATTTGTTGCGCGTTTTGCCGCACTTGTTTGCCCGATTTTCAGCTGAAATAAAATCTAAAAAAAGCTGAACTACCTAGCAATAAATGATGCAATAGATATAGTATTCTCTATTGGCTAATACAAAAACGCCAAAAGCCCAAAAGCGCTGCATACAAACGCGCAAAAAATATTATCCAAAGTCGTGCGTCAAAACGCCAGAAAAACCTCAAAGACGAGTCGTTCAGGTGTGAATGCAGCTTAAAGGCACAGGGGATATTGTGAAAATTGATTGCAAGATGAATGTAGCATGTTATCAGAAAATACTGGCAGACAATTTGCATTCTTCTGCAGGAAAGCTGCGCATGGGACGCTCTTGGACCTTTCAGCACAACAATGATCCCAAGCGGAAGGCCAAGTTGTTGACCTGTCAGTGGTTACAGCAGAAAAAGGTGAAGTTTCTAGAGTGGCCATCACAGTCTCTTGATCTTAATATCATCGAGCTGCTCTGGGGAGATCTCAAATGTGCGGTTCATCCAAGACAACCCTGCATGACCAGGAGGCATTTTGCCAAGATGAATGGGCAGTTATACCACTTGCAAGAAAACTATTACAAAAAACTGCATGCTGTCGTGTTTTGCCTGCTCACTCATGTTTTCTTTAAACATGATACATACTATATATTATCAATTCTTCAAGGGTATGCAATATTTTGAGCACAACTATAGTGCATGGGCCTGCCTGATTGCATACAGATCGAAAGTATTTAGGTTTGACCTCATATTATATGGTTTTGGTAAATATAAAGTAAAATTATACAAGAAAATGGTATAATGTATGGCCAGTCTTAGGCAGAAATAATGGTAAATAACAAGAAATACAAAACCATAAAACATGATAAAATAAAATGGGATATACCAATTTTTTTATTTGTATGTGTGTAGTACAATCTAATAGATAATAATTGAGTAATATAGAGTATCTTCATAAATAGAGTGCATATTTTCAAAAGCACATGCAGTATCTCATAAAAGTGAGTACACCCCTCACATTTTGTAAATATTTTATTCTATCTTTTCATGTGACAACACTGAAGAAATGACACTTTGCTACAATGTAAAGTAGTGAGTGTACAGCTTGTATAACAGTGTAAATTTGCTGCACCCTCAAAATAACTCAACACACAGCCATTAATGTCTAAACCGTTGGCAAAAAAAGTGAGTACACCCCTAAGTGAAAATGTCCAAATTGGGCCCAAAGTGTAAATAATTTGTGTGGCCACCATTATTTTCCAGCTCTGCCTTAACCTTCTTGGGCATGGAGTTCACCAGAGCTTCACAGGTTGCCACTGGAGTCCTCTCCCACTCCTCCATGATGACATCACAGAGCTGGTGGATGTTAGAGACCTTGCGCTCCTCCACCTTCCGTTTGAGGATGCCCCACAGATGCTCAATAGGGTTTAAGTCTGGAGATATGCTTGGCCAGTCCATCACCTTTACCCTCAGCTTCTTTAGCAAGGCAGTGGTCGTCTTGGAAGTGTGTTTGGAGTCGTTATCATGTTGGAATACTGCCCTGCCGCCCAGTCTCCGAAGGGAGGGGATCATGCTCTGCTTCAGTATGTCACAGTACATGTTGGCATTCATGGTTCCCTCAATGAACTGTAGTTTCCCCAGTGCTGGAAGCACTCATGCAGCCCCAGACCATGACACTCCCACCACCATGCTTGACTGTAGGCAAGACACACTTGTCTTTGTACTCCTCACCTGGTTGCCGCCACACACGTTTGACACCATCTGAACCAAATAAGTTTATCTTTGTCTCATCAGACCATAGGACATGGTTCCAGTAGTCCATGTTCTTAGTCTGATTGTCTTCAGCAAACTGTTTGCGGATTTTCTTGTGCATCATCTTTAGAAGAGGCTTTCTTCTGGGACGACAGCCATGCAGACCAATTTGATGCAGTGTGCGGCGTATGGTCTGAGCACTGACAGGCTGACCCCCCACCCCTTCAACCTCTGTAGCAATGCTGTCAGCACTCATACGTCTATTTCCCAAAGACAACCTCTGGATATGACGCTGAGCATGTGCACTCCACTTCTTTGGTCGATCATGGTGAGGCCTGTTCTGAGTGGAACCTGTCCTGTTAAACTGCTGTATGGTCTTGGCCACCGTGCTGCAGCTCAGCTTCAGGGTTGTGGCAGTCTTCTTATAGCGTAGACCATCTTTTTGTAGAGCAACAGTTCTCTTTTTTTTTCAGATCCTCAGAGAGTTCTTTGCCATGAGGTGCCATGTTGAACTTCCAGTGACCAGTATGAGAGAGTGAGAGTGATAACACCAAATTTAACACACTTGCTCCCTATTCATACCTGAGACCTTGTAACACTAACGAGTCACATGACACCGGGGAGGGAAAATGGCTCATTGGGCCCAATTTGGACATTTTCACTTAGGGGTGTACTCACTTTTATTGCCATCGGTTTAGAAATGAATGGCTGTTTGTTGAGTTATTTTGAGAGGTCAAATCTACACTGTTATACAAGCCATGCATTCAATACTTTACATTGTAGCAATGTGTCATTTCTTCAGTGTTGTCACATGAAAGGATATACAGTAATATAATATTTCCAAAAATATGAGGGGTGTACTGCACTTTTGTGAGATACTGTAAGTTTATATAGCCTGAGATCACAAACCCAGGGCAATCGGTGGGGTAAGAAAAAAAGGGGAAAAGAGGAAAAAGAAAACAGGGAGAGAAAATGATGTGATATAGAATAATAATGACAATAAATAATAATAATAAATAAAAGATCAAAGTCAAAAGGTTTCAAGGATAAAAAAAACACACACATAAAAAAATAGACCAAGAAAAACCTAAGAAATACTGTAAGCAATATATCTTGGAAAAGTTAAGCAGTATAAAAGAACACACATCAAACCTTGTGCATATCTGTCACTCTGCTTCTCCACCTGGTTCATGTCAGTGTTTGAACCAAAATTGATCAATGCCTGGTTCACACTGGTGCGACAAGCGCTCTGACTTAGAGAACACAAGTCGCATGACATGTCAAAATCAATGGTTCCACTGACAGACGTCTTAAATGGTCCGACTTGTGTCTGTCCAACTTTGGAAAAGGTTCCTGCACTATTTTGGTCAGACTTCCCCTTCTCCCATAGAATTAAATGGAAGTCGCATTCCAAGTCGCATCCGCATCCGCATCCTAACTGACATGCAACATGCTCAGAAAAAAAATGTTATTGTCGTATTGAAAAAAACGGCGTGCCCCCCCGAATCAGATCAGACTCTTATCCAAGCATGCAGCCCGGCAGGCCAGGAAAGAGGGGGGCAAGCCAGTGCCCCCCCCCCTCCTGAACAATACCAGACCACATGCCCTCAACATGGGGTGTAATTTGGGACGGGGCGGGTCCACCCCCCCCCACTTCAAAGCACCTTGTTCCTATGTTGATGGGGATAAGGGATAATGGTCTCTTCCCCACAACCGTGGGCTGTGGTTGTGGCTGATGACACAGAAGGTGGTAAGATGGAAGCTTACCAGATTGGTAGGACACACGTGCCATATGGCAACGTGGGTCAGTAGGGCTTGTTTGGGAGTGGTTCCTAGGTGGTAATTACTTGTGATGAAATCTGGATTCAAGGATTATCCCTCCACTTCGCATGGACAGTCCACATCCGGATATAGGCTCCAATTGTAGAGGTGGTCACAGAAAAAAATGAATAGTGAAGTGTAAGTTGCTTGTGAGTTCTCTTTGCATAGTTTTTTTCCAATTGTGGTTGTGGGGGTCTGCGGGAAAGGTGGCACCAAGATCCCACCCCCCCCCCCCCCCACGTGAATGAGTATGGAGTACTCATTCACCAAAAAAAAACAGTGTAGTGTAACACAAAACATGAGGCAGTTGTTCACAAGTCCTTTTATTAGAAATGAATAACATCCCCCGATGTAGATCCAACATCAATCACAATGTCTTCATCCGCCGCCGCAAAAAAAAATGCTCCTCCCCCCACTAATGCTCCCGCTGTTCTGTCAGCTCCCGTGTCTGAAAGTTCTTATATGGCTATGGGGAGTGGCCATGTGGCATGATGGGTCTGTGACGCCACAAGGGGGCATGGTCTCCTAGTTACGTCACTGCATGGCCACGCCCCATAGCTATATAAGAACTGTCAGACACGGGAGCTGACAGAACAGCAGGAGCATTAGTGGGGGGAGGAACATTTTTTTTTATCGTGGGGGCGTTATTAATTTCTAATAAAGGACTTGTCAAAAACTGCCTCATGTTTTGTGTTACACTACACAGTTTTTTTCGGGTGAATGGGTAGGGGTAACCCATACTCATTCACATGGGGGGAGTGGAATCTGGGGGTCCCCTTGCTAAAGGGGGGCTTCCAGATTCCGATAAGTCCCCTGCCCGCAGACCCCCCACAGCCATTAACATTAACAATGGGGACAAGGTGCTTTGGGATGGGGGTGCACACACCCAACCATGTTGAGGGTATGTGGCCTGGTATGGTTTGACCGGGGGGCGAGCGAGCCCCCCCCCCTTTCCTGACCTGCCAGGCTGCATGCTCGGATAGGGGTCTGGTATGGATTTTGGGTGAACCCCACACCGTTTTTTTTTTGTTAAATTTTGGTGTGGGGTTCACACTCAAGTTCAATACCAGACCCAAAGGGCCTGGTATGCATTGGGGGGGGGGGGGGGGGGCAACACGCTGTGTGTGTGTGTGTTTTTTAATAAATTTGGCGTGAGGTTTCACAACTTTCACAACTTTTGTGTTGGATCAGTGTGAATATGGCCTTAGATTAGGTTTGAGTGTTGTGTTCAGGATGTCTTTGGATGCTCATATTTTTTTCCAGATACCAATATTATTGGTCTAGGGGGGACATGGCTGACATCTGAGAGGTTACACAGCTCACCCCAGCAACCCCCTAGATCTGGCTCTGCCTTAAACTTAAAATTCACTTTCCTCATTGACTCCAATGCATTTCACCAAAATGACAATTTTTTAATGAAATCTTTGCAAAGTGAAGTCAGTTTTGCTCATATCTAAAAATAGAAGTTGGGAAGTTGGGTGAGTCAACAAGGCAATGACCCAAAATACAGGATCAAATCAACAACAGAATATATTAATGTTGCTTTTAACCCTACTTATGGTTAAACTCAGATTAGATTTTAGATAACCATTCCTGCGAAAAATCGGGTAATTCCACTCCAGCAGGTGAATAAATGTTTTTGTCGAAAGTCTATCTGAAGGAAAGCTCTTCAGTGCTCTTTGCAAGGATAATAAATAACCAAAGGTTAAAGGAATCCTCTTGGATTGTGGGAGAATTTGGTGTGGCATACAAACTAATACAGATAGGTTTATGATCATCATTATTTACCTCTTCAGACTCATTAACACAGCAGCACTGCGTACTGCACCTGCACCCTGCTTGTATACTAGGAGCACTGTTCTGTACCATTGTAAGCAATGGTTCCATACCGCCCAACTTTTTGGGAATGAGGGACACCTGTTAACAAAAGTATATAGGCAGCCACATAGGACGCACCCCCTTAACCACTTCAGCCCCGGAAAGATTTGCCCCCTTCCTGACCAGAGCCCTTTTTGCGATTCGGCACTGCGTCACTTTAACTGAAAATTGCGCGGTCATGCGACGTTGTACCCAAACGAAATTTGCGTCCTTTTCCACAAATAGAGCTTTCTTTTGGTGGTATTTGATCCCCTCTGCGTCATTTCTGATCGCCGCTATAAACAAAAGAAGAGTGACAATTTTGCAAAAAAACCCAAATTTCTTACTTTTTGCTAAAATACAAATCAAAAAAAAAAATATATAAAAAAACATTTTTTTTCATCGGTTTTGGCCGATTTATATTCTTCCTCATATTTGTGATAAAAAAAAAATTGCAATCGGCGTTTATTAATTGGTTTGCGCAAAAGTTGCCGCGTTTACGGATGATGAGAATTCATTTTTGGGGTTTTTATTTTATTTTTTATTTTTTTTACTAATAATGGCGGCGATCTGCGATTTTTAGCGGTATTGCGATATTAGGGCGGACATGTCGGACCATTTTGACACTTTTTTGGGACCATTGGCATTTATACAGCGATCAGTGCTATAAAAATGCAGTGATTACTGTGTAAATGCCATTGGCAGTGAAGGGGTTAACCTGCAGGGGGCGCTCTAAGGGTTAACTGTGTTCCCTGGGCGTGTTCTAACTGTATTTGGGCTGCCCTAGCAGGGGATGGGAAGTGATCACGACTTCCATGTAGAGGAAGGCTGTGATCACAGCCCTTCCCCCTTTCACAGAATGAAGATCCGTGTTTATTTACACGGACCTCCGTTCTTTCACTCCGGGGAGGGCATCGCGGGTAGCCGGCGGAGATCGAATCCGCCGCACCCGCTCCCTGGCCCTCCCCGGACCCAGTGAGCGCGCGGGCATGCCTCCAGCGGCGCGCGCTCACTGTGCGCGATCTGGAAGCCGCCGTCAGATGACGGCATTTTGCACAGGAGAGCCACTCTGTCGCCGTCAGATGCAGGTCGGCAAGTGGTTAAAGGAGAATTATACAAAAAAGGATTAGTTAAACCCACTACTTTTCCTTTATATTGCCTCTTGAATTTTACATGCAGCAATTTAGAAATTGGATGAAAGGCTTAGCTCCGGGAAACACTTTTTGAAAGATAAAAAGTGTATTTTATATACAACTATAAAGATGAGACCAAAATGGGGACAAATGAGGAGGAAAGAGGGACAGAGGTACTTTGTTCCAAATCAGGGACAGTTGGGAGCTATGTGGTACTTTTCCTGTAACTGTGTATACATGGGGCATGCTGTGATAAAGTGTGCTCAGATTATTGCATACAGCAGTTTGGATGTGCTTTTCTATACAGTGCAGAGATAAATGTCTTCCTTATCACCACTTTAGGACATCTTATCACCACACTGAAATTGCACTCTGCCATTTTGGTAAAAGGGAGATTGTAATCCTTATATTTCTGGAGAGTGAGTGTGTATGTAAGTGTGGGTGGGTGTGTTTAAAAGACACAATTAGTTTCCAAATGCAGTACATGCAGAATTTTAATTTCAGTCTAGGTTCACACTAGTGTGATGCGGGAATCAGCGCGATTCCAGAGCCGGTTCCCGCATTGCATTCTTCCCGCTGCGGGTGTCATTACAAAGTTAATGACCCCCCAGTTTGGTTCACAGATCACAATGCGAACTGTGAACTTACACATGAATCGGATCGCATGGGTGTGCGATTTCACTGCAGGAAAAAAGGTCTCTGCACCTTTTTTAGTGCGACTCCAATGCGAGTTCAGCCATACAACTGTATGGCTGAACTTGCACTGCTCAGACATCGGTGTCTACGGTGCGGGTGCGAATCACATGTGATGTCTGAGATTGCATGAGTGTGAACCAGGGCTGAGAGTTGTTCCACTGACTGTGTGTTGGCAAGAACGATTTTCATTCATTTTAACTCGGCTCAGCAGACATGCAACTCTGCAACTCCTTTAACTCTGCAACTCCTGACACTGCATTGGAGAATGCTAGCTTCACCGATGGTTTTGCTGACAGTTGTATAGCTTCAGAACCCCCCGTCGGGTGGGTGGGTCGGTCGGTCGGTGCACTTACCCTATCCATGGCGGGCAATCACGGGCGTCTTCCTTGGCTCTCCTCCGCAGGCACCACGAGCAGCTTCTCCTTACCTTACTTGGTGGCTTCCATCTCCTCCCTCCTCCTCCGTGGCCAATCGGAATGCTTCTCCTTTCGGCCAATCTGGAAATGGGTCTCAGACCTGTGCTTACTGATTCGCGGTTCAGTGTGAGAATAGGGAATATTAATTTTCTATTCTCACACCTGGGTGGACTCCGAGCGCATTCTCAGTGCCCCGAGCCCACCCAATTTTGAAGCATCTTAGAGCCTCTGGCTCTGATCGGTGCTTCAAAAAAAACACCCACCCCGTATTGGAATCCATGCGCCTGGCGTCCTGAAAGGGTCCGGAGGCATGGATGGGGGGATGGCGGTGATGGATAGGGAAGATGGCGCCCATGCGCCCTTAATGGATGGGCCGTCCCTGTTGAGAACATACATTATACTATTAGGGTACAGTATTCCAAGTAGAACTTTAAGTAAAAAAATAAAGTGTCATAAAAAGGACTTGTCAAAAACTGCCTCAGGTTTTTTGTTACACTACACTAGGTTTTTTTTTGGTGAATGAGTAGGGGTACAATGTACCCCATACGCATTCACATGGGGGATGGGGGCGGGATCTGGGGGCCCCCTTTCCTGCTGCAGATCCCCACAGCCACAGTTAAAAAAATAAAAAAGTGCAACCAGGCTGGTTGGTTTCTTATCTTCTGCAATAAAGGATTTTTACTTGCCTGTTTGCAGTCATCTTGACAGTGTACACTGAGCTGTCCATGTGCAGATCAGTGTACAATTTTTGCATCTGCCAGGATGAATGAATTCCCCGCATGTGCAGGAGTTATGTCATCCTGATGCAGCCAGTCAAGAAAACCAAAGATTCCAAATTTGGAAGAAGCCAAGGTGAGGATGTCAAAGTTAGCTGCTATAACCCCGATATCCTTATTTACAGCAGGCAGACGGCTTTCATATAAAAGTGGTCTCAGCGGCACCACTTTTTGCTGCAAGATCACTTATATAGGCAGCGGGAGAGGTGCCCCTCCCGGACGTCTCCAAGCTTACTGGAGCCACCGGTAAGCCCAAAGCCGATCCGTTCCTTCTGATGCCTGGGCAGGAAGCCGAGTGAGGGCAAGATAGCCCCCACTTGCCTTTATGCCCTTGGAGGACCGGAGCGATGTCTGACGTCACTTCCGCCTCTTGGCCTTAAAGGGTTTTTCTTTTTTCTTCTTATAGGAAAAAGTGACTTTTTTTTTCTTTTAAAAGTAAATGAGAGATCTGGGATCTTTTTGACCCCAGATCTCTCAATAAAGAGGGCCTGCCATGCTTATTTCTATTACAAGGGATGTTTACATTCCTTCTAATAGGAATAAAAGTTATCAAAAAAAAAAAAAAATGAAAGGGACAGAATAAAATAAATAAGATATATATATATATATATATATATATTTCAACGCGCTCCATCCCTCTGAGGTCATGCGCAGAAGCAAACACATACCTAAGTCGTGCTCACATATGCAAACAGTGTTCAAACCACACATGTGAGGTATCGCCGCAATCGTTAGAGCAAGAGCAATAATTCTACCACACAACCTTCTCTGTAACTCTAAACAGGTAACCTGTAAAAAATTTTAAAGCGTCACCTATGGAGGTTTTTAAGTACCGTAGTTTGTCGCCATTCCACAAGTGTGCGAAATTTTAAAGTGTGACAAGTTCAGTATCTGTTTACTCGGAGTAACATCATCTTTCACATTATACAAAAAAATTAGGCTAACATTACTGTTTTGTTTTTTTTTTTAATTTAATGTTTTTTAAAAAAAAAAAAAATTGCGTTTGAAAGACTGTTCATCTGATGACGCTCCCAGGGTGGAGTGAAATGCATTAGGTACGGAGACTTCCGTTGATGTCATTTCCTGGATTCTGCAATGCAAACCGCAGATTGAACTACGTATTTATATGCTTGTCGGGAAAGACTAACATGTGAGTGGATATTATTTTATAATAAAACCCTTTTAAACTATATATATATATATATATATATATATATATATATATATATATGCTCTATTTCTTATCCTATGAGTACGTCTAACTATTGGGGACTTGTGGAAGAGGATAAAGACACTTCTACGAAAGACCAATTTCACCAGTACAGGTGATCTTTACATGGACAGCTGGTGAGTGAGGACACAGGAGGAAGCGGAGCACAGCACTTTCATCACCTTTGCTATATATTTCTGCATGGATTGTACTTTTCAAAGAACTTTTTCTGCACGGATGGCACTTTAAAGGAAGCATCGCAATATTGAAGAATCAAAGCACTATTTAAACTCTTGTTGTTATGCTTTGTCATTTTATATGGTAGATATTGTAGACTATTATTTATGATTCTATATATTTTACTGAGCACAGACAGTGCAGGAACTTCCCATACTGACATAAAATATTGCAACAACCACCATTTTATTCTCTAGGGTTTCTGCCAATAAAACATATCTAACGTTAGGGGGTTCTAAGTCATTTTTTAGCAAAAAAATATGGATTTTAACTTGTGAGCAACAAATGTCAGAAAAAGGCCTGGTCTTAAAGTGGTTAACCCAGTGGCGGAACGATCAGGGTTGACTGGGCCCTGGAGTTCTGCCACTGCAGGGGGCCTACCGCCGTCTGCCAGTGTGAGGGGCCCACCGTGTCCACAGCCGACTCCTCTGGGTCCCTCTCTCGTGCCCCATGCAGCGTCGCCAGTCCGTTGTCTGTCCTCCGCAGACAGAGCCCCCCTGCTCACACTGCACTGCATGCTTCTCCTGGGGCAAACAAACTTAAGCACACAGATGCAGCTCTATGAGAGCCGGCTGCCCGGAGGACACCGCAGGCTTGTCGCCGGCCCCCTCCTCCCCCCGTCATAATGACAAATATTCTGAGAAATCTGCTGATCGCCCGTCCAGCACGCTGGAGGGAGCCCAGGCCACCATGAATAAGTAAAAATAAAAGACACAATGGCGCACTGGCCTAGCGCATTATCTCTGATAAAATAGTTTTAATAAAAGTTTAAAAAATATATACTCACAAACGAGTCATAAAAATGCACGGCAACCATATAAGCAGTCCCTTCAGTTCCTGGACATGCACTGCATGGCTGGTATCTTGCACAACTCAGGCTGACGCGTTTCAAGGTTTGTACCTCTTCCGTGGCTCTGAGGAAGAGGTACAAACCTTGTACTGTGTGCCCTTTTCTGGACCCCCTCGTTGACTCTTCCAGGTTCCCCCCCATCCCCTGTCCTGGTTGCTGCAGGGGATGTGTCAGGACAGAGAGTCCTGACAGATCCCTGAATTGATAGTCGGTTATCTGTACCGATCACTGACTCTGTCTATTGGTAACTGTGGCATATAGTAAACTGCGCTTACTATGCTTCCATTTATGAATGGACAGAAAGCTCTGTACAGAGCTATTCCTGTCCATTCATTCTATGTAGCTGAGGCTGCAGAGAAAGAGATTGGCGGCTGTGTCCTCAATCTTCCTCTTTGAGGTGGAACATCATAGGTCTGTTTAGACTTCTGATATCTCACCAAAGCCCCCCCAATGGTGCTCCTAAAAAAATGTAAAAAAAGAATTGAAAAAATAGTAAATAAAATAAAAAAAAGACTGCTACCATTGGCAAAATAACAGGGCTAACAAAGGTCATCCTTGTGACCAGGCCCTGGAGTTTCACCACCGGACTCAGAGGGAAGGGCCCCAGCTGGGGTTCAGGGGGTCCCTTCATGGTTTCTTACACCGGGGCCCTGAAGGTTCGAGTTACGCCCCTGGGTTAACCCCTATTGACAATTGGCTCAGTGTATTATCTATGCCATATTTATGCAAATTGCCTTTTTCTGTCCACTCTTACTGCATTCGACTGGCTAGACTTAGGCTCCTTTCACACTGGGAAAACCACTGCTAATTTAGCGGCAATCTACCGCTGTAATAGCAGCGCTATGGCGCTGCTTTTCGGGCGGCAGCCAGACACTTTTAACCCACCCATAAGGGGTTAAACAGGGGTTAAAAGTGCCGGCACTCAGCGCTCCCGGAGCGGTGTACAGCCACTTCGGGAGCGCTGCCCATTCATTCCAATGGGCAGGCGCAATGGAGGAGCGGTGTATACACCGCTCCCCACATTCTACAAAAATCATGATTGCAGGAGTTTAATTTTCCTCCCGTAAGCGCACCACCCCGAGCCGCTCAAGTGTGAAAGGACACACTGGGTTTAATGGGGAGACGCTTTATATTCGCAATTTTTTAGCTTAATAGCGCCTGTAAAGCGCCCCAGTGTGAAAGGGGCCTAAGTATTACACTAACAAGATCAGGAGTCATAGCCACACGAGGCACACTAAGACTTGGTGGTTGATTTTCTAAAGGAAAATAGGCTGTTCACTTTGCAAGGGAAATTTGCCCATAGCTTAGTGAACGAGGTGAAGGTTTGCTAACTTCCATCAACCAATCATGTCCAAACAAAAATGGCATTTCTTTAATATTCCTTGCACATGATTAAGTATTCTTTGCAAAGTGAAACTTCACCACATTCACTAAGCTCTGAGGAAAATTTCCCATGCAAAGTGCAACTGAGTACAAACTGAGCAACCTATCAACCCCATGGAGTACAAAGGTTGAAAGAGACAGTCAGCTCATTCTTTGTCATCTAAATCCAGCAAATAGAACATTAATGAAAAGAGTTGCCCTTCACTCCTAGATGTACGGGTTTCGTTTGCAGACTTATGATTTGTGTTCACATTATAGAATTCCAGTATGACAATTCACAATCCCTGCAGGGTAGTACACAGGCTGGAACTTGCCCCTTCTGAGTCACTTCTTAGCTCCGCCCCTACCCACCTCCGAGCACCGTCCCTTGGTTCCACCCCCTACCTACCTCCCAGCACTGCCTAATTTAGAGAATACAGAGCCAAGTATCATTATGCTAAGTCATTTGTATGGAATTTAATAATGATAACAAGAAAAGCAGTAAAATAGATCCCCTGCAACCAATAGCAATATACCCCCCCCCCCCAGCAACATAGGACCCCTGCAACAAAATATCACCCCAGAAACCAATAGACCCCTGTCAATAATAACAGATCTCCCAGCAGCCAGCATCAATAGACTCTCCAGCAGTCAGGAACAATAGACTCCCTCCCTGAACAGTAGATCCCTTCCAGCAAACAAGTGACCCCCACCAGCAACAATGCCCCCCCCAGCAACAGTAGGCCACCACATAAAAATAGATCCCTTCCAGCGACAATAGATCCACCCAGCATCAGTAGACCCTCCAGCACACCCCAGCACCCCCTTGCAATGTAATGGCAGCACCCCTTGCCATTACATACATGCAGTGCTGGAGGTGCCAGAACTGCATTCCCCATCATTCTCGCTGAAAAAAAGCCTTGGCAGTACATATTATGACCTGGCCAAGACTGGATTGGCCGGTAGGGCAGAATTTGGGAACTTTTTATTATACACGGAAAAGTATTTCTGAAGGCCAGCAATGTTATACTTGGTTGGATGTGTGCCAACCCTGGCAGCCCCAGTGCCCTATGCCACAGCCTATGCTAGCTATGCGGAAATCTTTCCCTGTATATTTACAAGCTTGAAAGTTGGCAACAAGTGGTTATATCTCCTGTTCACAAGAGTTCACATAAAGCCAAACCATAAGTGAATATTTTTTGAAGAGCAACAGGGAAATCAGGCATATTTTGCCACAGGAGATGTATGGTATATCTGGTGAAATTGTCCAGTTTTGAGCAGATTCTAGACCAAAGTGCTCGAACTCCTACATACTTTGATTGCCCTTTCCCGAAGAAACCCTTGGTTTGCACCTCTACTCAAACCTCCCATCCTCCTTAGACCTCATTTCAACTAGCTACATATATATGACTACCTACTAAACAAACCATTGCAAGGGACTTGAAAAATAAATTCACACAATTTGCAGAAGTCAGGCAACCTGTAGGCACATTCTGTATTAATGGGAAACTTACTAGTATCCTCCAGGACTCCCACAAGGAGTTTGGACCCCATGGATCCAATATGTTCCCCTCTCGCTTTTCAGTTGATAGCTACACCTCTTTGTATGCAACAGTGGGGAACAACGGGAAAGCTCTGGTGTCTTCCCCTCATCCTCTTTCCCACATAGTTTACCTCCCCTGTGCTCCTTTTTTTATACTATTTTCTCCTTACTCTTCCTTGCTTTTATTTTCTTTTCCTCCCTTCCCCTTCATAGAGTTTTTTAATTGGACCACATTTCCCCATCTTACCTGCCCCTAGCATCCTGGGTTCACACACTCTTTGGTCCGTTTGATATTCTACACATACAAATGTTACTGCCTTGACAACCGCTTACCAAATGTACAATTGTATACATTTCTGTGACTACATTAACGTTCTTTAAAAATGTTCAATAAAAATCTAATGAAAGTGAAATACGGCATACTACATATTTGTTTAATTGCACAGGTGGTGAATGTTGAAAGCCTTTCTGTTACCACGAGAACAGACCGTACAACAAGAGACAATTCTTATTACAGAAATGGAAAACACAAGTGTCTAAAATGCCCTTCAGGTAAGAGCTCAATACATACCTACCTAAATTTGAAGTCAAGTTGACCTATGATAAAGGTGAGTTCCAGTATGAAATGGCCCATAAGGAATACTACGGTGAGCCACACATAGGACACTGGCAACCAGCTAGCAGTCAGATCTGCAATGTTATGTTTGAGAAGATGTTGTTAGAAACGCAAACAAGCCATATGTTTGTCAAGCCATTTATTGGACTGAAAACCCAACTGAGTCAACAGAAACCTAACACATACAACTCTAGTATTAAAATAATCAAGAGATTTACATAAAACCAGACCTAACGAAAAAGCTTTACACAGAATGAGGGACAAGCAGGCTGGTGACAAACTAGACAAGTTCTATGGTCACAGTACAGTTTTATTTTATAACATCAGTACTGAAATGGCAATACAAACAATAGTTATATTTGACAACCCAATATAAGTTTATTTGAAAAATCTCCTTTCATATTGTGAGTGCTGCCTGTCTGTTGGCCACCTCTTTCCACAACTTCCTGGATTCCCAGCATGCTTTGCACCTTCTCCTTTGCTGTTTACATTCAATTTCCAAAGACTACATATTCCATGGTACCTTGCTGTCTGCAAGCTATGATTCCTGTACGGACTCCGCCTCTTGAAACCCCTCCTTTCAGCACCTCTGTAGTTTAGAAGGCAGGCTCTGTGAAATGTGTGACACAGCAGTGCCTACTTATTGGGCATAGTGACTATGTGTGACATAGAATTCAAGAAAATGAATGTATTGGGATCTTCACAAAGTAGGTATGTGCCCACTAAATTTAGCTTAGACCTGTATTTATTTTTTGGTTTTACTGTGGTGCACTGATTTCACCAGTAGAGTGTTCCCCATGCCATTCTGCGTTAGTATGTTGAGAGATTCAGAATTCTGCACCAAGGTTACATCATGGTTAGCCAACCAATGATGGGCTTGTTGCCAGTGGGTGGGCCTAGCTTTAACAAAACTCCTTGGCATCCTTCTGGAAAATCTGTGCCTGCAGGTTGTTACTTGAGTTAGAGGCGCTGGTCTCCTGCCTAGGCCTGGGCGGCCTTGGTCCTTAGATCCACCATATGCCGTTTACTATTTAAGATTGACTTTACCCATACAGTCTGATTGACTATTGTAAGGAGACATTTCTGTGGAGCAATACCTGAACATCCTCTGGTCCAGAACTGCAATTATTAAATGGCACAGATAAATTACAATGTGACGGACTACCTGGTCCCCCACCTGGGTGCTTTCATCAACTCTGGAACCAGGGATCAGATATTATAGCTGAGCATTGCAGCCAAGAACTAGATGACACTAGCTTAGTCGCAAACAGAAATTGACTTTATTGTAAGGTCACATAGAATATATACCACACAAAATCAGTTAAGAGTTTGATCACATTATCCTAAACAATGGAAGCTGTAAACAGTAATATCAGTACATCTAATGAACAGCTAACATAAACAGTAAACTAATCAACAGCGGGCAACTAACAGCTAACAGTGATCTAATTGAACAGCAATCTAATTAACATAAACATCCAACAATAGTTCAGTTTCAAGGTGAAGTGGCCACAATACTAGCAGACAGGCAGAAACAATAGGTGACTCAATTAACAATGGGAATTCACACCTAAGAGGCACACAATGGAGGAATGATATCATGACATAAAGACACCTTAAACAGATTATAGCAGGAGACCCCAGCATCTGGTTGTTTTGAGCTATTTATATTAACATCTATTCTGAGTCTCGCAGTCTAGGAGGGGGTGAAGTAATCATTGCTGGTTTAGGCACAGAGGCCCCAAATCTGTATGCAGGTCCAAGGTTCCCAGAGTCTGTGTGTTTCGGGGAGACCTAGAGATAAGGTCATGAAGATAAGTAAGGTCACCATCTCCGAGCTTGTGGGCCGCCGGATGAGAGTGCAAAAAGCATGCAGGTTGAGCTCCATTCACTGTGGTGGGGCCTGTGCTAGCTGGCCCTAGAATAATGCCTTTTCAGTGGGGCACTGTATCTTTAGTCACCTCCTTGTTCCCATCTCTAGGACTTCTGTCACTAATCATTAACACCAGAGGAGACTCCTTCCGTCTCCTGCAGGTAACTGTATTTGCACCAGGCTGAACTGTACTGTGTTGTTTATTATCAGTGATTCATTTGTGTACTCATGTTCTTTTAGAAAATGTTATTCTATTTTCCACTGCCACCTAGCGACCTCTGTGGAAAATACCTCTAGGCAACTACAATAGTTGCCCTGCCTATTAGACTTTGTCTAATGCTTGTTGTGCACGACTTTACTATTTTTTTTGGCATTGCCAATTAATTTTGTATTCGTGCAGTAAAGTTCAAGTTGCACATTAATATTTGAGCTGATTGTTTATGAATATGTATAGAGTAAATGGTGTAGTTCAATTTAAGTAGTGGTATGTGCTGGGCAATATTGGTGCAAAATACTTTTCAATAGTAGGAACATATAGAACATTTCTGACGAGTATCTTTTTTTGGTGATTATTTGGGATATGTGGGCAATGTGTCACTAACCTTCTCCTATTCCTTCTGAGAGCATTTATTGTCCGTTAGCTGTCAGATCTGCAATGTAATTCTTTTTCTTTTTGCTTTGAGCAAGCTGAGTGAAGAATGTTTCATCATTGGTTTTATGGCGCGTAGCTCTAAAGTCTATGCAAATGGAGAAAAATTCCTTGCGTCAAAGGTACACTCGTTAGCTGAAGTCTCTTCTATTTCTTCTTTAACACTGTAAGTATTTTGTTGTCTAATTATTTCTAGCTTTCTAAATTCCGCAGTTTTCCTTTTAAGTGACGTGTCTGTTTGCACACAAAACATTTTAAGTGTTTCATGCTGCATAGTGCTCTTGATGCGGCTGTTGTTTTTTTTTTTTTTTTTTTTAAATATGTTTATTGACTCACATACAAAAAGACAACAATACAGTGAGCACTAAAGGAATGCAAGTAAAAAAAATTGCGAGCAGAAGAGCAGCAGAGCGGCTACATAGAGGACTCTTTATAGGATCTACCGGTGTCGGTAGAGTGACAGACCCTGAGAGCTGGATGAGCAGGCTGGAGCAGGCTGGGAAGAGACAGTGAACAGTCTATAGAGGTCGGAGAAGCCAGTCAGAGGAAGGAGTGTCACTGAACAGCGAGGTAGGCCTTAGGGCCCTGGAAGATGGATGTGCTGGGAGCAGTAGTTCATCCAGTGCCCAGCTAGCACCAACGTACTTAGCTACACAATTGAGGACCCATGGCTTCACAACTGGGAGCCTGTGGCCCTTACCCACAACGGGTGGTCTGGAGGCCCTGCTGGCAGTAGAGCAGGCTTCACCATGTACTAGCTGTGGCAGAAGAGGAAGTGTCATGGAGGCCTGATAAATTGCCTTTTAGGCCTGGAACATCAAGTGTATGTGCAGGAGAGAGGAAAAAGAAGAGTAATGGTCAGCAAGTGTATGTGCTGGAGGAGAAAAGAGTGTATATACATGCGGTGTATATAGAAGGTCCCGTGATTTGATCCCTCCCTATCCAAGTTTATTCCCCAAATAAAACAACAAAACAAAGTACCAGCCTGTTCAGTGACTCCGGGTGTGTGGAAAGTCGTGTGATTGAGGGCAGCGGGCACGTGGACCACAACTACCAGCAACCCCCTAGGGGGGCACATGGCTACATCTGGGGGCTCGTTTTCACCTGCAAGGGTGCCAGTCGTTGCCCCAACCGCAAGAGAACTGAGCCAGGAACTGTAATTGTTTTATTGCCAATGTGGACTGAACTTAGGGAAAGGACTTGTGTGTTGCCTGCTTAAACAGTAAAATCCATAAGTGTGCTGTTGTCCATAGCAACTGCCGAGAACGGTCGTCAATTGCTGCTCTCGCCCACTCAGTCGCTGCAGCCAGCGCGGGGGCGGACACTTGCATCGTCCTGCGATTCAGCGACTTTGTTGCCATGTGCTGTTGCCTGCGGCAACTACACGATCGCACCCATGGATTAGAGATCTGTCCTGCGCCATGCTAAGGCCGGACATTACTCACTGGATTACAAATATGCCCAGCTGGGCATTCTGAACTTTTTGCTCCAACTTCTACTTACAGTAAAGTATGCCTGGGACTGTTCTTGCTGTTAGAGGGAGAGACTGTGTTAGAGGTGTGCTTTCCAGCAAAACAGTGGCTACTTCAAATTACTGTTGCTACCGGCAACCACCAGCAAAGTCAGCAAGTCGGGACAAGTTCTGCTAGTGTCAGCGTACCTGCCAAGTTTCATCCTTCACACAAGGGGTTAAAGCTACGTGACATGCAGCAAGCCTGCTTATTAGGACTTTTGGCGCCAGCTCGTCTGGTAACGCGGGGGCGGCCCCACACCCTGGAAGAGTCTCAGTACTTGCAACCTGTAGCAGACCCCACGCAGGAGAGGAAGATGGCGGAAGGTGGTTGTCCCTTACCTGCGCTGCCCTGGTTGCCGGAGAGGACCCTGATAGACACGGGGGTCCGGTTGGAGCCATGCGGGGGAATCGCATTGGGGGTGATTGACAGAGAGGAGCGGCTGTGCCTGATCTGCCCTGACTGCCGGATGCCGACAGCAGTCGTCGCTGCCTGGGCCCGGTGTGGCCATTGTGACGAGCCACTCATTTGGTTGGTGCCTGTGCAGCAGGGGCCACGATACTGTGGACCTGCCATCAGGAAGATGTGTTCCGCAGCCTCAAAGGGCCGAGTCAGGCCTGATGTCGCCACCCAAAGGCGTGGAGGAATTGCGGCCTAGCGACTCCCCCACGAAATCTGAGGACAAGGGAAGAGAAAAGGAGGCTGTCGTGGCCTGCGGCCTGGCCGGGGACCTGGGTACCAGAAGTATTAATGTGTGGGAAACCAGGGTCCCTGAAATGCTGGCCATAACTTGCCCCATGGCCATCCCAGTGGAGCTGGAGCAAGGGAGGAGAGTCCCTGGAGGAGCTAGCTGGGGATGCTGGGGAAGGGGTCATAGACTGGGGGTCCCCCAGACTGGTTGCAGAGTTCGGGTCCATGGAGCACCTAGCAGAGTGGTTGTCACCCAGTGAGGGGTCAGAGGAAGAGTGAGTGATGGGAGGTTCACACCCTGGTGATGTCCTGTCCGAGGAGGACAAGTCTGGACCCTCACTACAACCGAGCCCTGCACCAGGAATCACCAGTATCAGCAGCCACCTTTTCTACAATAGGCACTTCAAGACCCAGACCAGAGCAGCCACATACCGCAAGCATGTGGTCAAGTCAGCGGACACTCTAGTTTGGCCGGGGAGAGGGAAGGTGAAGAGTCTGCCTAGGCACTCCCGGTACCAGCGAGAAGTCCAGCGTAGGGTTGCTCTGGAGAGGGGCCTAGATTAACCTTACGTGTCACCCCAGGTCATGGACATTGTGGAGAGCTCCCGGGAAGAGTGGGAGAATGACATGACTTGGGAATACCTCCATGTGCCTAAGCCTTTGCGGGGACCGGAGAGCAACCAGTGGGAGAGATTCCTGGAGTTGAAGAAGGAATGGAGTCTGGGCAGAGCTAGACTGCATTGTGATCGTTAAAGCAGGACAGCCCGCAAGGAGCTATTCCATTTCTGTTCGGGGGGGGGGGGGGACAGTCGGGTGAGATTGCCTGATCCTCACTACTATGTGTAAGACTGTGATGTTGTACAGCCTATGCAGCACACTCCATGGACTGCCGGAGGAGTAGCGGACAAACCAGCCTGCCACCTTATGCCCCAGTGGAAGAGACTGACCCACTGGAAGAACACTTGGGTGAGGTTTGCTCTCTCTACCACTACTTTGAAATCCTGTTGTCCGGGGAGGGGCCCCTCCCACCAGGAACCTTTTAACCACTTCCCTCCCGGCGTATAGACAAATGACGTCCGGGCGGGTGTTCCGTCGTCCTGACTGGACGTCATATGATGTCTTCAGGGTAACCTGCGATTGCATGCCGCTCTTCTGAGAGGGGAGGTCTGCGCTGAATGTTTATCAGCACAGCCCCCCTAGGATCGCCACCCTAGACCACCAGGGAGCCGACCAGGACCACCAGGGAGCCGATCAGGACCACCAGGGACACCATCATGGAGCCCACCCTAGACCACCAGGTAAGGGACACAATGCCCAGCATGGATGGCACTCAGTGCCAATTACAGATGGCACCCTAGACCACCCGGGAATCAGTGCTGCCAATCAGTGCCCACCAGTGCCCAGTGCCACCTATGAGTGCCCATCAGTGCCACCTATGAGTTTGCAGCCAGGGACACAGGTGGGGGCAGTTTGCAGCCAGTGACACAGGTGGGGGCAGTTTGCAACCAGTGACACAGGTGGGGGCAGTTTGCAGCCAGTGACACAGGTGGGGGCAGTTTGCAGCCAGTGGCACAGGTGGGGGCAGTTTGCAGCCAGTGACACAGGTGGGGGCAGTTTGCAGCCAGTGACACAGGTGGGGGTAGTTTGCAGCCAGTGACACAGGTGGGGGCAGTTTGCAGCCAGTGACACAGGTGGGGGCAATTATGCAGCCAGTGACACAGGAGGGGCAGTTATGCAGCCAGTGACACAGGTGGGGGCAGTTATGTAGCCAGTGACACAGGTGGGGGCAGTTTGCAGCCAGTGACA
>BLSH010103245.1:459487-476823 GCA_018402905.1 Glandirana rugosa
TCCCGAGGAATTGTATGAAGTCTTTCACTCTTGAGGAGTAGGTAGGGGAAAAGGTCTCGGAAGATCTTTGTTTCCCCTCATCATAGGTTCCCCACAAGGAAGAACGTTGGAGGTCGGGAGGGGCTCGGAGAGGGGTCGGGTCTAGTTTTGTTGGTCCGGACGTGAGTGACAGTCCGGACTGATCTAAAATGGAGAGGATTGTTTTTACCGGCGCCACCTGTAGGTGGGCGGGGTTGACTTTTTTTTTTCTTTCGTCTTTTGCCGGCGGGGAGGCGGCGCCCCAGCGCCCCTCCCACACCAGCCGCCGCTGGAGATAGCATTGACACTTTGTACTTAGATTATTTGTACAGTCCCCATCCAAGTTTATTCCCTTTTTCCCCTCCCACTTTTTTGATTGTGGGATGCCCGTGATCTTGGGCCCAGGAGCTATTTTTTGTAAGTTTTAAGCTGGGTACCAGCTGATGTTTGGAGGGGGGGGAGTGTAACGCCCCCATAGTGATAGGTGTGTTTTTGTAGTGGATTTTTGTTAGGAGAGGTAAAATCTAGTCAGGCCTGACAGTGAGTGCAGGCCTGGTTGTTTTGATCTGGGCTGGGGAGAGGCTCGGGGAGGGCTGGAGGTTGCAAGAAGGAACACCCCTTGGATACTACTCCCCTTTGTTTCTAGAAGGCTCTGGAAAAGGGGATGGATGAGGAGTTCTCACTTTCTGAAGTATGTTAAGGAGCCCTGACCAATCCCTTTTATGGATTGGCAGGGGGCCGGCTTCCTTAAATACTGTGATCTGCCCAGCTGGGAGAGGAGAGTTGGGTGGAAGAGGGAGATGTAGCAGAGGTGCTGTGGACGGCCTCACTCAGAAGGGAGGCTTGGTGGCCCGGGTGCAGCCAGGAAGAGGAGTTGGTTCCTGGACGGCACAAGGGAGCAGGAGAGCAGCAGAGAAGATACATAGAGGACTCTTTAAAGGATCCACTGGTGTCTGTGAGTGGCAGACCCTGGGAGCTGGAGAAGAAGGCTGGAGCAGACTGGGAGGAGACAGTGGACAGTCTATAGAGGTCGGAGAAGCCAGTCAGGGGAAGGAGTGTCAGTGGACAGTGAAGTAGGCCTTAAGGGCCTGGAAGATGGATGGGCTGGGAGTAGTAGTTCATCCAGTGCCCAGCTAGCACCAACGTATTTAGCTACACAATTGAGGACCCATGGCTTCACAACTGAGAGCATGTGGCCCTTACCCACAACGGGTGGTCCGGAGGCCCTGCTGGCAGTAGAGCAGGCCTCACCATGTGCTAGCTGTGGCGGTAGAGGAAGTGTCATGGAGGCCTAATAAATTGCCTTTCAGGCCTGAAACAGCAAGTGTATGTGCTGGAGGAGGAAGGAGTGTATATACGGTCGGTGTATATAGAAGGTCCCATGACTTGATCCTGGGGCATCCCACAGTCATCCCTATCTGAGTTTATTCCGCAAATAAAACAACAAAACAAAGTACCGGCCTGTTCAGTGACTCCGGGTGTGTACAAAATCGTGTGATTGAGGGCAGCGGTAAGGTTGACCACAACTATCAGCCACCCCCAGGGGGGCACATGGCTACATAAGGAAAGGGACATATGTATTACGGATGTTCCAGACCGATCTGGGACACAATCCCTATATATTATATTGTAGAGAGTTTCCAGGGAAGAAACAATAACTCCTTCCGTGCTGGTACAAGCGTTAGTGGAGTTCGGATGTAACCAGTCATGTGTATGTACTAATTGAGAGGCTAAATAATATAAGTAAAAGTTGGGAAAGGCCAAACCTGCCAGGTGGGAGGGGAGTTTTAGTGTTTCTAGGGCTATACAAGGCGACCGACCATTCCAAAGGAATGCTGTGCATATGGTATCTATGCGTTTAAAAATGGATTTCGGGACCCTGCAGGGGGAATTAGCCAGAATGTAAGGTAGTTTGGGGATGTAGATCATTTTGATAATGTTGACCCTACCCATGAGATCCAAGGGCAGGTCCATACATTGCTTAGTATGTTCTTGTAATTGTGACAACAGTGGGCATAGATTATTGGTGATATATGAAGACAGCAGCAATTGAATTATCACAACCAGGTATCGGAAGGAGGAGACTATCTGTAACTCGGATTCCGGGTGAATCAGGGGTATGACAGCCTGATCTAATGGGAAAAGAATGTATTTATCCAAATTCCCCCGAAATCCAGAATAGTCACCAAAGGTGTCAATTACCGATAAAAGATTTTTAAGGGAGTCATGAGGGTCTGCCAGATATACTAAAGTGTCATCCGCATATAGAGCGATAAGTTCCTCAATGTTGCCAACTGGGAGGCCCTTTATTAATGGGGATTCACAGATCTTAATAGCCAAAAGGTTCCATCGCCAGAGCAAACAGGAGGGAAGACAAAGGGCACCCCCTGCCTGGTGCCTCTGGCAATCGAAAAGGCCTCCGTCATCTGGGAGTTAACCCTAATGCGGGCCATTAGTGAAGCATAGAGGAGCTGTATTCAAGCCACCATACGTGGACCAAAGCCATACCGCTGCAATACCTGGAAATATAAGACCACTCCACACTGTCAAAGGCCTTTCGCGTGTCAAGTGATGCAATAACATGAGTGAACGAACAGTTGTGGGGGTATTGCATGTTATAAAATAATCTCTGAATATTCATTCTGGTGGAATGCCCAGGTATAAAGCCTCCCTGATCACTCCCTATCAGTTTCACAATCACCTTATTAATACGATTGGCCAGCACTTTAGGAAGGATTTTAACGTCCACATTAATGAGCGATATTGGGCGATACGAGTCACATTTTAAGGGGTCTTTATGGGGTTTTATGAGTAGTAAAATTAGTGCTTCACGCATGGATGGGGGAAGAATCCCAGCTTCCAGAGCACCATTGTATTTTTTAAGAAGGAGAGGGCTGATTAGATGACTAAATTGATTATACCACTCGGCTGGAAAGCCATCTATGCCTGGCGTCTTGTGGGTCGGCAGCTGTAATTGCAAGTGCTATCTCCTCTACGGTAATGGGTGCATCTAACTCTTCACTGTCCTGATCATTTAGAAGAGGAAGTGGAATTGGTGTTAAATAGTCAGTCAGTTGTGCATTAGAGTAATGGACGCTAGTAGTATACAGGTCTTCATAAAAGGAGAAAAATGCTTCTACAATATCCTGGGGGGTATCACTGATTCTACCCTGGGGGGTCAAAATTCGAGATAGGGGTGTGGTTATGCCTAGTTAAGTAGGCAAGGAGGCAACCAACCTTGTTGCCATGTTCAAAGGATGTCTGGGTAACATAGAGCATACGCTAGTTAAGTCCAACAGGCGGAGCTCATACTCCCTATGTTTTGTGTAGCCACAAGTCTTGCCTGGAGGAGCCAAGTTGTGCAACATAGGTGGCTTCTGCAGCCGGCTGTTGGTTCTTAGAGCAGATTCTGCCATAGGAGCATTTTCACTGTTTGAACTTTTTGTTTTTCATTTATGTTTATACACAAGCTTGCCCTTTACATGATGACATGACTCCCCAAATTATCACAGACTGTGGAAAATGTTGCATTTTATTTGGAAATCAAGGTCCGAGAGTCTGAAGGAAGAGTGTAAAGGCACATAATCCCAGTTGCATGAGGTCCAGTGTGAAGTTTCCACAGTTAGTGATGATTTGAGAAGCCATGTCTTATGCTGGTGTTGGTCCACTGTGTTTAATCAAGTCCAAAGTCAGCACCGCCCTTTACCAGGAAATTCTAGAGCACTTCATGCTTCCCTGGAGATACTGATTTCATTTTCAAGCAGAACTTGGCACTTGCCCACACTGCCACAAGTACCAATACCTGGTTTAATGAAGGCCACTTTGAAAGCAACCTGGGCTTCCATAACACCTCAGCAGTGCAACAGGCTGATCGCCTCTTTTCCATGCCTCACTGATGCAGTAATTCATGCAAAAGGAGCACCAACCAAGTATTGAGTGCATAATATATTGTACATGGACACACTTTTCTGTAAGCCAACATTTCTGTATTAAAAATCCTTTTTTTATTGGTCTTATGCAATATTCTAATTTTATGAGATACTGAATTTAGGTTTTCACTAGCTGTAAGCCATAATCATCAAAATTAAAAGAAAGAAATGCTTGAAATATATCACTCTGTGTGTAACGTAGCTATAGAAAATATAGGAGTTTAACTTTTTGAATGGAATTACTGAAATAAATTAACTTTTTGACGTTATTCTATTTTCTTTAGATGCACCTGTATATCTCTTTTGCCCTGGTCAACCATTAGGAAGTTTACTGCCAGTGGTGCATGCTGTGGAAAGATATAAATATTTGGGAAGTGGCCTGGGGAGCTCTCTGTTCTTCCTTGGTTGTGGCCTAGGGAGGTGTGTGCAGTTCTGTGTGCTGACTAGGTTAGAAGCTTGTTTGGACCGAACACAAATCCTCCAGTTGCCCTGCCTGGTCACGGAGAGTAAAGCACCCAAGGTAGAGAGCCAGGGGAAGAAGTCCAGCTGGAGGGGGATGGGGGTCTGCCCTTGGAGGATCCTAGTACTCCGTTGAAAGGAGGATGCTAAAAGGTGGAGCTCTGAAGACAGTGCTGCTAGTAATTGCCTGAAAGTCCTTATGCATGCAATACACCATGGTCTATGTTCTCTTATTACACTGTAACAGCATGTGGTGTCAGGCAGTAAACACACAGATTCCAAAATAGGCCAGAGTAATATATTATAGAAAGGTTCAACACAGTGCAACTTGGCCTGACAGGTGGGCACTAATGCCCGGAGCCACTTATGAAGTGTAACAACGGTCTGTAGAAAGATGCCACCAGCGATGATGAGTGCCCTCGTAGTTCACTGGCTCTTCCTGCACTTCAGTAACTTTCTGCCCCTACGGAAAGTACAAACAGACAGCTGTACTGAGTGTCTGTAGGAGCCTGGCATTGCGCTTACAATCTACTGGTCGTGAGTGCAATGCTTTGCAGGTTACAGTGTAAAAAAATAATAAATGCACACTCACATTATTATTTTTTTACCTAGGTCAGCTTAGCCTTCAAGGCAAACTTTGTAAGAAAACAGGGGACAGGATAAGGGGGACAGCCCTGCTGAAAACAAACATCAGGGGTTGTAAATTGAATCTTACCTCCATGTCTTCTGTTCTTTATCCACATGAGTGAGTATTACTGTCTTCACTATAGGAACTTATGTGAAGAAAGGCTGCACAATCAACAATACGCAGGGTGTATGTCGTCAGTGTGAACCAGGGGCTACCTTCAGTGAGTTCCTGACCGGCCTACCAACTTGCCTGACCTGTACTAAATGCCGACCAGGTATATTGCTCTTTAAATTTTCTTAATAATTTGAACTGAATATGTCTTATTAAAAATTCTTTGTTTAAAAAATTTTCAAGACATTTTTCATTTATTCCCACCATTAAAAAGTAAATAAAGTAAATCAGCCAATGCTAATTTAGAAAAAAAATAGTCATATTTGGTGCAGGTAGTTTTGATCATAGGACTGAGAGCTACTGGTGCTACTGATGCTAGCCCTTTAAGCTCAGGAGAACACAAGCGGAGCTTCTCCTATTGTTAAAGCCAGGGCTAGGTTAAAGTCAGCATGATTGCTTAGGAGGTGTGGGCGGTGGGAAAGTTAAGTAGTTCATGGTTCTTTTGTAGAGTATTTTTTTGGTCAACTTTGGGATTTTTGATGGGGTTGCTTTAAGCGTTAAGAGGTAATTTAGGGATTGGGCTCAATTTTCAAAGTCCTGCGTAAGGAGATCATTAAAATACATCTGTCATAAGAGAAATATGCAGACTTCCACTGCTGGTGTCTGTCTACATGTCTCTGGCTCCAATACTGTTTTTAAAGGCGCAAGCCCCACACCAAAAACAACCAACTTCCACCAACTTGTGCATTGACTATTAATGTGATTTTTTTTTTTGGACTTTTATTTTTTTATACCACTTGCAACAATACAATACAATACAAAGTGCTTCTGCACAAGGTCTTTTGCTTCCATCACAACTGCTCCTCTACACGTATAAAATAATAAAATGCAAAAGTACTTTGGCACAGCTTGATCCAGATCAGAAGGAGGTCAAATGCACTTGTGAAGAAACTCCGACCTCCAAGTCCAAGAATGAAATGCTGCACCCCACCCCCCCCAAAAAAATCGCGCCCACCAAAAGGCCCCCACATCCCTTATTTTATATCATGATAATTAAAACGAAACTGAAATTTATGAGGAAATCAGATTTACATGCAACAGCACCTTGTCTATATGCAAATTATATGATATACCACTATGTTCAATTCCAAGGGGCGGGCTAGGGTAGTATATGGACAGGCTAGGGTAGTATATGGACAGGCTAGGCTAGTGTATAGGCAGGCTGGGGTAGAATATAGACCGGCTAGGGTAGTATATAGACAGGCTATGGCAGTATAGGCGTGGGCTAAGGTAGTATAGGGGCAGGCAGAGCGGCTGGGGGGCAGTTGTCATCATGACACACAAAACTGCTGGTAAAAAAATCTTGGTCATCAGTTTGCTGGGTAAATAGAAGAGGCAGCAGTGGCTCAGTTTGCTGCCCCTCTCAAAGTGCTGCCTGGGTCCAGTGGACCAACTGGGACCCATGGTAGGGCCGGCCCTGGAGTCCCATCTAGAGAAGAAGACTATCAAGGTATTGCCTTATTTTGGCACACATAGCAGCTAATATAGCAATAAGCTGCAAATAACGTGATTCAAGCGTAGATTTTAGAACTGGCATTTCTAAATTCTTCTACAAATAAGCATAAAGCTATTTTCTCTTTTGGGGCATGGTGCTTTTTCCATAGTCTAAATGTGCAATCAAATTACTCAATGGTAAAGATTTTTGCACAAATATGTGATCACTCGGCAATGTATACGCTTAATTAATTGAAACCAAAAACCTTTACCAGCAATAACACGAGGCTGCTTGAAATTCAGTAACATATGTAAAAATTCATACACCCCAGTGTAAATTTTGTTCCGGGCCCCTCCTTATTTGATGGCCCTTACTGGATCCCACACTCCTATACTCCCTCTCTTTGTTGGTACTGTACCACCTTATTGGACTCCCAACTTGGCCCCCTCTTTACTGGGGACCCTTTGACAACCTTGCAGTAAGTTCATAGAGGTATTCTAAGATAATCCTTTAACATAGAGGGAGCCGCTAAGGGCTGGTACCAAGTACATCTTTTTCATTAGAGCATGTGTGTGGACATGTGTTCTGTTATGTCATGTGACCAAGTACCAGATATAAATGTAGAAGCATCAACAGTGGGTGTGAATGCAATGTAACAATGGATATTTTATTTTGACGGATACTCTAATTCTCGGGTTTTAGCATATCCTTCGCACATCACATTTATACTATTGAAAAGGAATTGTGTTTATATTTCTTCTTGTTACCTTATAGATCAGGAAGAAATGTCTCCATGTAACATCACCAAAAACACAATTTGCGACTGCAAGAGGGGAACCTACTGCCCTGAAAAATATCCATGTGACTTATGCCTGCCCTGTACAACAAAGTAAGGAGTTATGAAACGTACCTACCTATAAGGACCACTCTCTTCACTGGCTGAAATATACACAGGCCGACTTCACCTCCTTTTCTGTCCTAAGTGTTAAAAAAATTGACATACAGATACAAAATACTTTATTAATCCCAAAGGGAAATTGATAATTGTTACGACACAGACACACTTAACAAAGACAACCCAAGATCACAACAATACATTGAACATGATGCAAAAGCACCACACAGTTACCAATAACAGCCTTAGCACCAAATAAACACATTTAAAACTACACTACAAATAAAACATCCATACAATTAAAATACAACATAGAATAAATAACAAAGATTAAAATAACAGACAAACTACCAAATACAAATAACCAACATACTATAAAAACAACACAAAAACCTGACCAAAAACCATTCATTAACCATTTGCCGACCGCCAACCGCAGGTTGAAGGCGGCAAAGTGGCTCGTTATCGCAAATCGCCGTCATACGACGGCGGCTGCGATAACGCGCGCCGCCGGAGGCGCGCCCGCGCGCTCACTGTGTTCGGGGAGGGCCAGGGAGCGGGTGCAGCGGCTTCGATTGCCGCCGGCTACCCGCGATGGCCCCCCCGGAGCGAAGTAACGGAGGTCCATGTATGTAAACACGGACCTCCGTTCTGTGAAGGGGGAAGGGCTGTGATCACAGCCTTCCTGTATACGAAGGCTGTGACCACTTCCCTTCCCCAGCTAGGGCAGTCCCCGTACAGTTAGAACACGCCCAGTGAACATAGTTAACCCTTAGAGCGCCCCCTGCAGGTTAACCCCTTCACTGCCAATGGCATTTACACAGTAATCAGTGCATTTTTATAGCACTGATCGCTGTATAAATGCCAATGGTCCCAAAAAAGTGTCAAAATAGTCCGATATGTCCGCTGAAATATCGCAGTACCGCTAAAAATCGCAGATCGCCGCCATTAATGGTAAAAAAAAACCAAAAAAACCCCAAAAATGAATTCTCATCATCCGTAAACGCGACCACTTTTGCGCAAACCAATCAATAAACGCCGATTGCAATTTTTTTAATCACAAATATGAGGAAGAATGTAAATCAGCCAAAAACGGTGAAAAAAAAATGTTTTTTTATATTTTTTTTTGGATTTGTATTCTAGCAAAAAGTAAGAAATTTGTTTTTTTTTGCAAAATTGTCGCTCTTCTTTTGTTTATAGCGGCGATCAGAAATGACGCAGAGGGGATCAAATACCACCAAAAGAAAGCTCTATTTGTGGGGAAAAAAGGACGCAAATTTCGTTTGGGTACAACGCCGCACGACCGCGCAATTTTCAGTTAAAGCGACGCAGTGCCGAATCGCAAAAAGGGCTCCGGTCTTAAAGCTGGAAATCCTTCCGGGGCTGAAGTGGTTAAATTGTTACTAAACCCACAACAGTAAAATCATATACAGTATATGCAGTAAAGAATGCTTGTGATATCCCCACTGCAGAACTTAAGGGGTTAATCCTCTGCATTGTGTAAAAAGGCTTTTTGATCCTGTCTTCTCTGATCCTCCCCTTATTCCACTATCCTCAATCCATCTCCTGATAGAACAGAGCCTTGGGGGCAAGCTGCACATGCTTAGTTTGGTGTGTATTGCTAGAGAGTTTGCTTTTTTTTCTTGGGAGAGTGCATGTGATCAAGAGAGGGCCAATCAGCACTGTCCAGACAGAGGGTCAGGGATTCTGTAGCCTCGTAGGACAGTCAGAGTAGAATGAAAACTGCTCCTAACAAGCTTTAACCAGACACTGATAGAAGTCACAGGACTGGTCTAACTGCTGATGAGAAAAGGTATTTAGCAGTTTATATTTACTAAAACTATTGCATTTCTATGTTCTGTGTACTGTGGGAGACCAGATATAGTGAATGCAGGGTCCTGGGTTTAGTATCACTTTAATGCAGTCCATGGGGGATTCATTTTTTTTTTTTTTTTCAGGTGGTTTGAACGACAACAAACAAATAACCCGATTCCCCCATCAACACATTCAAGGTGGATTGGGGAGTCCTCCTGATGTGTCTTTGTATTCCGACAGCGGAGAAACTTCCCCGCCATCAGAATACACCAGTCAGCGCTACCAGCTTTAACTGGCAGTGCTGATCTGTAGATCGACTTCTGTACAACCACCCTGCCCATGCATAGGTCAAACTTTGGCCAGTCCCCGCTGAACTGGCTGAATTTTGATCCATGTGCTGTATGGCCGGCTTAATCCTATTACTTGCTACGGTCCATTTCCATGTTGTCTTGTGCAGTCTGTAAGCACAAATTACAATTCTTTTTTCAAGCATACACATGCACAGTTTCCATACCTTGTGGCATATTGTGCTGTACTAGTTTATGTCCGCTATTAAATGGTCAGGTTAGCAGATAAATAATATTTAGAAAAATTATAAAATCATTTTGGGCACCCACAAACATATTCTTATTTGAACCCAAAAATGTGTTAAAGTTATTGTAAACCTCTGAAATGAAAAATGAACTAAGCATATCCTTCTATAGTGTGCGCATGCCTTAATCCAAAGCAACTAGTGCGGGGTCTGTGTGCTCTCTCCACCCTCTGCTATATGCATAAGTCCCTTCTGATCATTTATGCCAACACCAAGGAATTCTGGGAGACAGCCCCACTCCCCTTTAAGCACACAGCAGGTTATAATCCGCCTTGGATGTGCATGTTTCTGAAGCTCAAAAATGCTGTGTAAATTCTGGACTTTGAATAGATATAGGGGACAGATTGCTGTTGATAAAAAAAGGTACTACTTACAGTATCTCGCAATGTTTCCTTGAGTCCAACTAATACTCCTGAAACAGAAATACTGTATGTATCTAGACACCCTTTCCTGGAACCCCTGCAGACACACAGAACATATTTAAAACAAAAAGTAATATATATATATACATACACACACACACACACACACACACAGTATCTCACAAAAGTGAGTACACCCCTCACATTTTTGTAAATATTTTATTCTATCTTTTCATGTGACAACACTGAAGAAATGACACTTTGCTACAATGTAAAGTAGTGAGTGTACAGCTTGTATAACAGTGTAAATTTGCTGTCTCCTCAAAATAATTCAACACACAGCAATTAATGTCTAAACCGCTGGCAACAAAAGTGAGTACACCCCTAAGTGAAAATGTCAGAATTGGGCCCATTTAGCCATTTTCCCTCCCCGGTGCCATTGTTACAAGGTCTCAGGTGTGAATGGGGAGCAGGTGTGTTAAATTTGGTGTTATCGTTCTCACTCTCTCATATTGATTACTGGAAGTTCAACATGGCACCTCATGGCAAAGAAATCTCTGAGGATCTGAAAAGAAAAATTGTTGCTCTACATAAAGATGGCCTAGGCTCTAAGAAGATTGCCAAGGCCCTGAAACTGAGCTGCAGCACGGTGGCCAAGGCCATACAGCGGTTTAACAAGACAGGTTCCACTCAGAACAGGCCTCGCCATGGTCGACCAAAAAAGTTGAGTGCACGTGCTCAGTGTCATATCCAGAGGTTGTCTTTGGGAAATAAACATATGAGTGCTGCCAGCATTGCTGCAGAGGTTGAAGGGGTGGGGGGTCAACCTGTCAGTGCTTAGACCATGCGCCGCACAGTGCATCAAATTACTCTGCATGGCTGTTGTCCCAGAAGGAAGCCTCTTCTAAAGATGATACACAAGAAAGCCCGCAAACAGTTTGCTGAAGACAAGCAGACTAAGGACATGGATTACTGGAACCATGTCCTGTGATCTGATCTGAGACCAAGATAAACGTATTTGGTTCAGATGGTGTCAAGCGTGTGTGGTGGAAACCAGGTGAGGAGTATAAAGACAAGTGTGTCTTGCCTACAGTCAAGCATGGTGGTGGGAGTGTCATAGTCTGGGGCTGCATGAGTGCTGCCGGAACTGGGAAGCTACAGTTAATTGAGGGAACCATGAATGCCAACATGTACTGTGACATATTGAAGCAGAGCATGATCCCTTCCCTTTGGAGACTGGGCCACAGGGCAGTATTCCAACATAACGACCCCAAACACACCTCCAAGATGACCACTGCCTTGCTAAAGAAGCTGAGGGTAAAGGTGATGGACTGGCCAAGCATGTCTCCAGATCTAAACCCTATTGAGCATTTATGGGGCATCCTCAAAACGGAAGGTGGAGAAGCGCAAGGTCTCTGACATCCACCAGCTCTGTGATGTCATCATGAAGGTGTGGAAGAGGATTCCAGTGGCAACCTGTGAAGCTCTGGTGAACTCCATGCTCAAGAGGGTTAAGGCAGTGCTGGAAAATAATGGTAGCCGCACAAAATATTGAGCCCAATTTGGACATTCTAACTTAGGGGTGTACTCACTTTTGTTGCCAGTGGTTCAGACATTAATGGCTGTGTGTTGAGTTATTTTGAGGGGACAGCAAATTTACACTGTTATACAATTTGTACACTCACTACTTTACATTGTAACAAAGTGTCATTTCTTCAGTGTTGTCACATAAAATAGTCACAAAAATGTGAGGGGTGTACTCACTTTTGTGAGATACTGTATGTAGGAGTATGTGGTTCATTTCTGTGTATCACCTAAGGCCAGTCACGTCACTGGGTAAATGTAAGGGTTTACAAACATTTTAAGTGAAAATCAGGGTTGGAACAGATAAATAATCATATTGTTCTTTCTTTGCCATATTTGGGTTTATAAGGCTCCATGCACACTGTATCTGATAAACGACCGTTTTTGGTCGTTTGGGCATTTTTTTTAACAGCCCAAAAATGCCACTTTATGTTATCCTATGTGTCCATGCACACATGGACGTTAATTGTCGTTTATCAGCAGTGGCGTTTTTGGGCTGTTATCTGAACGCCCCAAATTGGCGTTCAAAAGTCATTCTTTTGACCACAAAAAACGCTAAGTGCTCATAAACGTCGGTAAATGGCTGTTTATCGGCGTCCGGCATTTTTTGCAGTCAATGGAAGCTAATGAAGAAAAAAAAAATGCTAACGCCGATAAACGCCGGTAAACGCTGCTTACAAAACGTTGCAAAAGAATGTTTTCTAAGTAGCGTCTCCTGCCCGACGCTGAGAGAGCCCAGATAGCATCCAGTGAGCATGGAGCCTAAAAATTGCAACTCAGTCAAAGGAACTCTCTATAGTTTACTTTATATCTGTACACATTATAAATGGATCCAGTGAAAATTTTCCTTCCCCTGTTTTCCAGCTGTCCGGAGGGCCAGGTTCTGAAGCAGGCCTGTAATGCTACTATGGATATACTTTGTGTCCCTGAAACTGGTGGTAGAACATGTAAGTTTTAAGTATTTCCCTTTCTTGTGTCTGCTCCTACATTAAATTTGGTTTTTATTAAAGCGATAGTAAAGTCCGCTTTGTGATTTTTACCTTCAGGCAGACCTATAATCAGGCTTACCTGTAGGTAAAATGAGCATCTCCTAAACAGGCACCATTTCGGAGATATTCACCCTGGATGCAGCCGCTGACATCACCGACGCATGTGCTCTGAAAGTCCAGCGTACCACGCCGGAATCAAGGGCTCCCATGTGCATTCGCGGGAGTGATGTCATCGCAGATCCAGCCACTCACAGCTGGAGTTCACAAACTAGGAAGGAAGACTGAGGGAAAATGGAAGCCCTGTCAGCAGTGACAGGGTTCTGGACAGCGGTGCCAACCGTCAGTATTTTTACTGGCAGCCAGTAAAAAATTTGGACTTTTCCCCTGCCAGTAAATGCCATTGACAGGTGGGTGGCTGGTTTGGTGGAGGTGGTGCCTGAGCGTGTCATGTGATGTCATAGTGCAAGGGAGCTGAGGGAAGCGGCCAGAGCCTCATGTGCGGGTCTGTGGGACGGGAGCAAGCCAAGCCGGGTGCAGGACTGTCAGTGCTGTTTGGACTGGAGTGGACTGAAGGGACTGCCTGGTGTGGAGAGAGACGGTCACTGTGACTCAGGAGGGGACG
Organism: Glandirana rugosa; assembly: GCA_018402905.1. Classification (NCBI taxonomy): domain Eukaryota; kingdom Metazoa; phylum Chordata; class Amphibia; order Anura; family Ranidae; genus Glandirana; species Glandirana rugosa. The sequence goes on from BLSH010103245.1 coordinate 472,987, forward strand.
TGTCGTGTCGGTGATCTGTGCTGTTGCACACTGCTGTCAGTGTCACTGTGAGAGTCGGTTTCATGTGTGTGTGCTGACCATTCTAATTTTTTGCCCTCCTGTCCCTGAGCTACTTACTTACCATATCATATGAAAAAAAAAAATATATATGTTTTTTGCCTTAATATCTACCATAAATCATATTGCTAATTGCATATTATACTTGCTTGTAGTCTAAATACTGAAATGTGCACTTAAAACTAGTTTTGTAACTTTTGGAAATGGCAGTAAAAACTTGGCTGTGCCAGTAAATTTTGGGTGTCATGTCAGTAAATTTCAATCTGGTAGGTTGGCAACCCTGGCACTGGAGGGCTTCGTTCTAAGGTAAGTATTTCATAATATGCTAGTAAACAATGCATACTAGCACATTATGCAGTTGTCTTACAGGGGAAAGGTTGTTTTTTTTTTTTTCTTTTTACTGTAGCAGTTTACAATCACTTTAAAATACCTAAGGAGAACATGCTGCAATCCGAATATATTATTATTTTTACAGTGTATGTATATTCAAAACATTTTTGTTTGTTTTGGATAGAGTAAAAAAGGGGTAATTAATATGTAAACCCAACATTTCATATTCTTGATATGTGCCTTGTATGAAAAAGTATCCTGTTCTCTTTGTATTGTTTACTTTGTGTGAATCCCTGGTCCTGCCGGTCCCTCTGCTTTCCTATTAAAAATAGACCACACTAAGCAGGAGAACACAGCATTCACTGGAAAGACCAGTGTGCTGCTGCTTCTCCTCCCCCAGCTCTTATACAGCTGAGATCAGAGGAATTGCATACCTCCCAACAATTTGAGAAAAGAATGAGGGACTCGTATTAGCAAAAGTATGTAGGCATAGGACACCCCCCGACCCCCCTTAATGGAGAATTATACAAAATAAAATGATTAGTTAAACCTACAAGTGCTTTTTTACCACTACTAATTAATTAGAATGGCTTTTGAAATGTACAAATGCAGCAATTTAGAAATTGGATGAAAGGTTTAGCACTGGGAAATACTTTTTGAAAGATAAAAAGTGCATTTTATATAGAAACTATATAGATAAGACCAAAATGAGGGGCAAATGAGGAGGAAAGAGGGACAGAGGAACATTGTTCCAAATCAGGGACAGCCCCTCAAAATCTGGCACAGTTGGGAGCTATAGGAATGTGATAAAAAGGGAAAAAGGTATATATCATTTTTTTATGTTTGATTACACAAAGATCAGGACTTCCTTCTTCTGCTTTTAACTCCTCTAGTGATCACTAAAGATCTAAATAGAGGAATCAGGACCTCCTTCTTCCTGCTGGTGACCCCTTTAGTTATAATTAAAGATTTATATAGAAGAATTAGGACCTCCTTTTTTTCTACTTATAACTCCTCTAGTGACAACTAAAGATCTATATTGAGGAAATGGGGACCTCTTTTCTCCACGCTGGCAATCCCTCCAGTGACAACTAAAGATCTATATTGAGGAATCAGGACCTCCCTCCTCCTGCTGGTGATCCCTAATGATAACTAAAAAGCTATATAGTGGAATCGGGACCTCTTTCCTCTTGCAGGTGACCCTTCTAATAATAATAGAAAATATATATACTGGAATCAGGACCTCCTTCCTCCTGTTGGTGATCCCTCTAGTGAAAACTAAAGATATATTAGGGGAACTCTGCTGGTAATCTCTCTAGTGATAGCTAAAAATGTATATGGAGGAATCAGGGCCTCCTTCCTCTATCAGGTGACCCCTCTAGTGATAACTAAAGATCTATAGTGGAATAAAATTTTTTGAAAAATTACCACAAAAAATGAGAGGATACCTGATTCAGACAGTTGACATCAGAACGTTTGTCCTCATTAAAACCACTTTCACACCAGGGCTGCCCGAGCATTAGCATTAAAATGCCACTAATCTGCCAAGCTTTACCACTGACATAGTGGCGGCAGCGGTGCCCTTTTAATCCCCCCACAAGGGGTTAAAAAGGGGTTAAAAGTGCCGGCTAGCGGCGCTCCCGAAGCGGTGTACAGGCGATTTGGAAGCGCTGCCCAGTCATTTCAATGGGCAGGGGTGGTGGAGTAGCGGTGGTGGAGGAGCGGTGTATACATCGCTCCCACACCACCCCAAAGATGCTGCTTGCAGGACTTTTTTTTCCCATCCTGGTTGATATTCTGTCTCTATCATTTAAAATAAACCTATGATAAAAAATATAGACCCTTCATTTCTTTGTAAGTGGGCAAACTTACAAAATCTGCAGGGGATTGAATAATTATTTTCCTCATTGTATGTATACTGGAATCAGGACCTCCTTCCTCCTGTTGGTGATCCCTCTATTGAAAGCAAAAAATCTATATTAGGGGAATCAGGATCTCTTTAATTCCGCTGCTCATCCCTCTAGTGATACATCCTAGAATTCTATTCTCCTAGGTACAAAAGCAAATCCATAGCAAACACATGTACATTTTCCACCACATCTGTTGTCAATGAACCCTAGGTTGCTTGTGTTATATATTAGCCCTTGCTCTTGGACTTTGAATTCTTAATTGTATGTATGTGTTATTTTTCAGCTTGGAAACGTATCCTTATCATCATCGCCACTGTTATTGGTATCTTAATCTTCTCAGCGTTCTTGTTCTTACTTTCAGTAAGAAGGAGGAAAAAAGGTGAGTGGGTGGACAAAGGCCTGTGTACCTGGAGTCAATACAAGCAGAAACAGCCATGTGTGTTCAATGAATATCCATTAATAACTACTGATATGACTCTGGCATGTTATTGCAAGGTGGTTTGCTTTTGGATAGAGTTGAGTAAGAGATTTCTCTCTGTTACCCAATTGGGGAGATTTTCCTGTCCTTGCGCCTCCAAAAATTGAAAAGAGAGGGGAGTAGTCAAGAAGCAATAAAAAAAGAACTGCCAAATAAACATGATAGCCGTTCTAACATTTCACTGCTTTATCCAAAATGAGTAAAGCGTTCTGGCTGTAGTAAAACGGGATTAGATCACCTGCCAGGTTTTTATTTAGGGGGATTCACATTATTTGTCATGCTTACCTTTATCACCAAAAGTGTGAGGTTCTGTCTCCAGAACAGGAATAGAGGGGAAATCTTCCGGTGGGGACAATAGTTTTAGTGACAACCTCACTTTGAAGGGATTGACTCTTGTTCTCTGTTTTGGCTACATGACAGGAAGAGAAGGGGAATCTCCCCAATGGGACACAGATTAAAAAAAAAAAATTGTCAGGGCTTACAACCCTTCTTTAGTCTACCCAGACCACCCCCCCTCCCACCACCAAAGAAAAAAAATACTTTAAGCTTTAATTGGAAGCAAAAGTGTTTTCACAATGATGTATTGCATTCAAAACAAGTAGTTAAAGTGGTTGTCAAGTCATGACAACCACTTTAAACTACAGGTAAGCCTATATTCAGGCTTACCTGTAGGTCCCGGGAATATCTCCTAAACTTGCACCGTTTAGGAGATATTCCCTGTATCCGAATGTGCCGACGTCATCGGCATATCCGACTGGGCCGTTTCTCCTGTAACCATGCCGTAAATGACGGCTCCTGTGCGCATGCATGGGAGTGACGTCAGCGCGGCTCCTGCCAATCACAGCGCTGGAGTCTGCACTGTGATTGGTCGGTGCCCGGGATCCCGGAAGACGATGGACACAGCATGTCGCCGGTGACAGCAGTGCTCGGGGACGGCTGCTACAGCGTCGATCTAAGATAAGCATTTCATAATGAGCTAGTGTGCGATGCATACTAGCTCATTATGCCTTTCTCTTGCAGGTGTTTTTTTATTTTATTTATTTTTTAAATAGACTTGACAAC